>CAIGQQ010038027.1:1295832-1307041 GCA_903798035.1 Danio albolineatus | reverse complement strand
AAAAAAAAAGAAAAAAAAAAGTATTTGCATTATAATTGTCATTTTCGTCTGTTCTAAATGATTTAAAATACAAATTTTGCGAAATATATCATTATTTGTCTCTAGATTTTGGGTTGAAATGTGATCTAAAGGATACAGACTACAAAACAAGACTATAATCTGTGCTCCTCTGAAAGATTTTAGGATATTTGGGCAAGAAACGAGACAGAAACTCTTAAGTAATAAAATCCAGGCCACGTTTCAGCCCAAAATCAGCAGAAACAGACAATTTAAACCTATTTTTATCATGATAAGGAAAAATAAAGAAAAAAAATACTGTATTTGCATTATAATTGTCATTTTCCTCTATTCTAAATGATTTAATATCATTTGTTTCTAGGTTTTGGGTTGAAATGTGACCCAGACAAGAACTGAAGACTATATTTTGTGCTCGCCTAAACAATGCTTCTTGAGTTTAGGATATTTGGGCTAGAAACGAGAAAGTAATTAAAGCATTTGTTGCAGTGTGCATCTAGAACATATCCAGGCCACATCTCAGCCCAAAATCAGCAGAAACGTTCAATTAAGATCTATTTTTATGATTATAATGAAAAATAAAGAAAAATGTTAAGTATGTGCATTATAATTGTCATTTCCGTCAAACCGAAATGATTTAAAATGCACATTTTGCTAAATATATTACTATTTGTCTCTAGATTTTGGGTTGAAATGTGACCCAGATGCTCTCAGCATCATATTGGCACTAGATCAGATGCAACTTTTCTTTCAAAAGTGATAATTTTCCTCAGGATCCAATGTTTATATTGGGTTATTTCACTGTAAATGCAGTGCAAATAACCCATTTATACATGTTCAATCACTGAAGCTATACAATTTCTCAATTTAGAAGAAAAATTCAGGCGACACCTACAAGATTTAGCATCTGAACTTCATATTAAATATGAAGCCACAAATGACTCGCCTAGCAGAACTCCCAAAGGCGACGGCTGCTTGTAGCACTGAGTAGGAAAAACACAAAATAACCTCCTCAAATTTCCGATTCCCTCATGTTCACGGTAAAGAGCAGCTTGTAAACACTTGAGGGATGGGAAATGATTCTTATTTTGCGCATGTATTATTCATCGGACCGTGAATCATTTATATATTTGCCAATCTTGCTGCTTATTTTGTTTTCGTCGGGGTTGACAATGACAGATAAACTATTGTATATAGTAGAAATCAAATCAAGGTGACACAATCAGAACAAAAAACACACACAAAAGAGCGCTGATTTGGCCTTGACGTCAATAATTAGGAGACTTCTGGGGTTATTGCTGGAAAACACTGATTAAAAGACAGGCGAAAGCTGCTTCTTCTTCCCTTTGTAATGAATTAAATCAGCACTCGATTTCAGCTCGACTTGAAATTTTATCCCTTTGGTTTTATTCTACAGTATACTTTGCTTAATCTTGCACATCTTTAAGTGTAACTTAAATGTTCTCCTGTATATAAATGTTCAACTTTTTGTCTGTAAATTGGGAATGATGTGAGGTGTGTGCCGTAGGACTGATTTTTTGTAATTTAACGCTAAACGTGCGACGCGTCACGGGTTAGAAGTGATCAAAATAATGACTAATTATGGATGAGATGAACGGGGAAACGCAGGTCATCGTGTCCTTATAACTTGTAAATTTTAAAAATGGTGATATTTTTACTTCATATTGATGACGACGATCACGCCTCGTGTCGCTGAAGGAACGGTTTATAATGAACTGCTCTGTTTATTATGGAATTAAATGAAAATGAAATTCTGTACGTCTTGGGTTAGTTCTTTGTCGTACGTTCATTTTTAGAGGTTGATTACATTACTACATCCCTTACAGTCAAATCTGGGCTCTCTCTTAATTTTCTCATATTAAATAGTTCAAAAACGGAGGTTTTGCTTATTGGTAGTGTAACGTCCCACCAATTTAGTCCAACGGCGGTGTCTACTGGTGGATGAAGGTTCACTGCCTGTTCTGTCTTTCCAGGGCACAATGTTCATTTACTTCAAGTTTAACTCATATCTGACTCCAGTTTTAGTATGAGGTGGTTTAGAAGATTAATATGTTTATCCTCGTTTTATCTGACTCCAATTTTATAGTTTATATTACTTTATTAATTTAGCAGTTTATGAGATATTTTGGTATATTCATTCATTCATTCATTTTCTTTTCGGCTTAGTCCCTTTATTAATCCGGGGTCGCCACAGCGGATTGAACCGCCAACTTATCCAGCATTTGTTTTACGCAGCGGATGCCCTTCCAGCCACAACCCATCTCTGGGAAACACATCCATACATTCTCATTCACACACATACACTATGGACAATTTAGCTTACCCAATTCACCTGTACCGCATGTCTTTGGACTGTGGGGGAAACCGGAGCACCCGGAGGAAACCCACGCAACCACGGGGAGAACATGCAAACTCCACACAGAAATGCCAACTGGCCTAGCCGGGGATCGAACCAGCGACCTTCTTGCTGTGAGGCGAACGTGCTACTCACTACGCCACAATGGCGTCCATTTTGGTATATATTTAAATAATATTATAACTCCTACCGATTATTCTTATGTAACAATTATATTCCAAACGATGACCAGAGGTTAACCACCAGAACTTACAGCTCTAGCCCCCCATAATTGAAATAATCATGTAACAACTTAATCATGATTGAAATATTTAATCAGAGGTTAACCACCAGTACCATGTAAGATGTCAGCTCTTTCGGCTTACTACACCTTAATGCATTAACCTTGGCCCCCCCATAGTACTTTTACTCTTATCTACTCATTTATTGTGAATCTGTCGCTTTACGTCGGCTGTAATGCATTATAAGTTCACTAGTCTGATCAATGATTAGGGGTTAATGATTAATACTATTTAATAGACAGACAGACGATGCCATTATTTAAATAGTAATCTCATTTGATTCTTACAATCGTCTATGTAACAACTTAGTTAAATCTCAAATGATAATCAGAAGTTAATCACCAGTAGCCTATAGCTCTAGCTATAATAATCATGTAACAACTTAATTATGATTGAAATATTTAACCAGAGGTTAATCGCCAGTACTATATAGAATATATTGTCGCACTACATCCTAATGCATTAACCCTGGCCCCCCATAGTGATTGCAACGAAGAACATAATTAAAGTCAAACAACAAGTTGGAATTTCTAGGATCTCCATCTAACATGTGTTATGTTTCGTCTATCAGGAAATCTAGCACATTCTTAACTTATCTGAGTACATAATTTCAGAGTGAACGAGAATAAATTCAAATATAATGATTTATTAGTCAGGTAAATGTGTATTATGCCGATTCATTCAGTCAATCCGTAAACGATCAATACAAAACATCAAATTCTCAAAGATAAATCCAAGATTAAAAGATGCATACCTGACTTTGAGATATACATAGTGTGGAGCTTAAGAGCTTCACACTACGGGCTACTCTGGTTACAGAAGTCGCCCCGAACAGCTTGAAACTCTCCCTTAAGTAGTGTTGTGAATTTCTCTAGCTTTGGCTCACGGCACCAAAACTGTTTTGAAATTCTAAGATGAGTCAAAAAAACCAGGGAGAACTTCTCGGTTGTCTTGAAAGCAGAATGCTTTATTCGTCGCTGTGGCCTCATCGGAAGAACTCATGAACTAGCATTGTCATGTCCTAGTGATATATACATTTTTACAGACATTGTTATGTGTAGGTGGAGACAGCCCAAAACAAAAGCATGCAAATTAAGTCTTTGAGTCAGCATGACAAACCAGCATATAGGTGTTAGAATCCTGCCCAGCTCCTGGCCACATGGGTTCTTTGATCAACTAAAGACAAAAGGCAGAGTCGTTGAGACCATTTGCATTACTCTGGCTCAGGCAGTGGTCAGGGAGACAAAGGTTTAATGTCCCTCATGGCCTGGCTGTTAATGAAATTATATGATTAAAAACCAATGAGTATAACTTTTCAGTTTTATGTAGATTATTGTTAATTTGAAATTAGATTATATAAATTTATATTCCCACAGTAGTCAAACCCAGATGTAGAAGGGGTGTGTGTTGTCACCATTTGTTTTCGGCCGGGGGTTTGTGCTTCTTTCTGTGATTGTATGTGAATAGCCTGGTGTCGGCGGAAAGGTTGTTTGCATTCAAGATACACCAGGTATTGTTCCTATTGTATCGCTACTCAATCCTACAGGAAAAGGGGGAGACCTTTTCATCAGATGCACAGAGAGCCTTTAGATGACACAGAACCTGAACTTTAGCATTTGAATGTTTAAACCAGAGACCACTGTAACGTCCAGGAAGAGAAGGGTGTGATGAATTATGGGTGAAATGTAGGCAGTCCACCATAGGTGTGATCCCATTGTCCTTCTCAGCTGGGTGTGGTGCCTTTCAGCCTGGTGTCTCTCTCTCTCTCTATCAGGCATATTTTCATCATTCTTACAGGACCAAATCAACACTCTCCAAAGCTGACAGCTTTGCTCTTTCTATTGATGACTGTTCCATTTATCCCTCTAAACAGGTCAAGAGTCTGGGTGTCATTTTTCGATAGCACCCTATCTTTTGATTCTCCCATCAATAACATGACCCGGTCTGCTTGCTTCCACCTACGCGACATCAACCGTCTCCCTTCTCTTACCCCTCACGCCACTGCTGTTCTCGTCCACAGCCTTGTCACGTCTCGTTTAGATTACTGCAACTCCCTTCTCTTTGTGCTTCTTTAAACAATGCTTCTTGATTTAAAGATTAAGATATTTGAGACAGAAAGTAGTTAAAGCATTTGTTGCAGTGTGCGTCTAGATCAGGGCTGTTAAACTCAGTTCCTGGAGAGCCGCAGCTCTGCACAGTTTAGTTCCAGCTCTTTTCCAACACAAGCAATCAAAAACATCGCCCGGTCTGCTTGCTTCCACCTACGCGACATCAACCGTCTCCCTTCTCTTACCCCTCACACCACTGCTGTTCTCGTCCACAGCCTTGTCACGTCTCGTTTAGATTACTGCAACTCCCTTCTCTTTGGCCTTACTAATAAATCCCTCCGCAAGCTTCAGCTGGTCCAGAACCCCTCATCGTCCTGCAGCAGCTTCAATGGTCACCAGTTCATTTTCGAACATTCAAGGCCGTCCACAATCTCGCCCCTCCGTATTTGTCTGCCCTCATCCACACTGCTGCTCCCTCTCGCACCCTGAGATCTTCTTCTTCCCTTCACTTGTCTGTTCCCTCTGCTCGTCCATGGGCAATAGAGCATTCAGCCGCTCTGCTCCCCGGCTTTGGAACTCACTACCACCCGCCATCAAAAACACTGACTCCCTCACATTAATCAAGCTTAAAATGCTTTTAATGTTTAATCTGCACTATTGTTGTGTATTTTTAATATTATTTTTATTATTTTGTTGCTCTTGTTTCATTATACGGTGTCCTTCAGTTGCCAGAAAGGCGCCTTTAAATAAAATGTATTATTATTACTATTATTAAATAATTAATTAGTTTTTCGTTATTTTTGCTATCCCTTTTGCGAGTTAGCATGCGATTCAGCAAAGAAATCATCATTTTTGTTAATAATTTAATTAGTATAAGAGTTGATCGTTGCATATATAACCCAGTCATTCATTTTATTTTCATGTTAGTCCCTTTATTAATCACCGCAGCGGAATGAACCGCCAACTTATCCAGCGTGTTTTATGCAGCTGATGCCCTTCCAGCTGCAACCCATCACTGGAAAACACCCATTCTTATACACTGGACAATTTACCCAATTCCCCAATAGTGCTTGTGTTTGGACTGAAGCACCCAGAGGAAACCCACACCAACACCGGGAGAACATGCAAACTCCACACTGAACTCCTGACCCAGACGGGGCTCGAACCAGCGACCTTCTTGCTGTGAGTTGACAGTGCTACCCACTGCGCCACCCTATTTTAATTCGCGAATAACAAAACATGCTAACAGAAGAACCAGCTGCTGCTTTTTAACACGTCTTTATTGAAAAAAACAAACGACAGAGAACATCACGTGTTTGTTGATCACAGTAGGGACGTTACAGCGATGCAAGTGGAGTAAAAGACAATAAAACTCAAATAATATGTTCAAACCGGTAACATAAAACAGGCTTCGACAAGTGAATGTGACGTGCAGAACGCAGAGTGAATGAAGCCGGGCTCACACTGTGCGATGCTGATCAGTTTAGTCGTATAAGGACTGCCGCGCGTACACACACTGCCCTTTTTTTCCTTTCATGCCGGATCTTTTTTTCAAGATAAATTGCACAGATTCTGAGTACGGGCCATCATACTTGGACACGTCATGACTTTCCTTTTCCTGGGTTGATAGACCATTTGGTTATGGGTAA
Organism: Danio albolineatus; assembly: GCA_903798035.1. Taxonomy (NCBI): domain Eukaryota; kingdom Metazoa; phylum Chordata; class Actinopteri; order Cypriniformes; family Danionidae; genus Danio; species Danio albolineatus. The sequence continues at coordinate 1,300,671 of CAIGQQ010038027.1, read as the reverse complement.
AGCAAAGACCATATGGGTCAGGTAATTGAAGCTAGCATACAAATAATTAATTGGTTATGAATTTAATAATTATTCATAAATAATTAATTCACCGCCGCCTATGACGACAGCGCCATCGTCCATCGTGATGTTTCACATTAGACATTGTATGATGCCAAATTGGTCGACATCACCCAACAGTAGTTGCGATCAGATTTTGTGTTGTGATGAATGTTTGAGACGCTTCAACTGCGACGAACCAAAGAGCATATCCCATAAAGATATTTTCCCGCATTTCATCTGTGTGTGTATATATATATATATATATATATATATATATATATTATTATTATTATTATTAATATATATATATTCATTCATTCATCTTCTACCGCTTTTCCAGGGCCAAGTCGTGGGGGCAGCAGTCTCAGGAGAGAACCCCAGACTTCCCTCTCCCAGGCACTTCCTCCAGCTCCTCCGGGGGGATCCCGAGGCGTTCCCAGGCCAGCCGAGAGACATAGTCCCTCCAGCGTTTCCTGGGTCTTCCCCGAGGTCTCCTGGTGGGAGATGCCTGGAACACCTCCCTAGGTTGGCGTCCAGGAGGCATCCGAAACAGATGCTCGAGCCACCTCAACTGACTTCTCTCGATGTGGAGGAGCAGCAGCTCTACTCTGAGCTTCTCCTGGGTGTCAGAGCTCCTATCCCTAAGAGTGCGCTCTGCCACCCTGCGAAGGAAACTCATTTCAGCCGCTTGTATCTGAGATCTTGTTCTTTCGGTCATGACCCAGAGCTCATGACCATCGGTGAGAGTAGGAACGTAGATTGACTGGTAAATCGAGAGCTTTGCCTTTCGGCTCAGCTCCTTCTTAACCACAACAGACCGGTACATCGACCGCATTACTGCTGCACCAATCTCCCTGTCAATCTCACGCTCCATCCTTCCCTCACTCGTAAACAAAACTCCAACATACTTGAACTCCTCCACCTGGGGTAAGGACTTTCCTCCAACCTGGAGATGTCAAACCACCTGTTTCCAGTGGAGCACCATGACCTCGGACTTGGAGGTGCTGATTCTCATCCCAGCCGCATCACCCTCCAGCCCAAGGCATAAACATTAAAGAGCCGATCCCTTTATACGCAACCCATATTGCCAAACCACCAGGGGCTGCCCCTTGCTCTTAAATGTGAATCTGTTCTGTGTTTTCATTATATTTAGGCATGAAAACACTTAGTATATAAAATAATATATTAAAAAAATATATAAAGACGGCATGATTCCCTTCATTTCCATTACAGGTGCCGTCGGCCCTCCTAAGCAATTCTCAAAACTGTAATGTAGCGGTGCGTATGCCTTATTTTCACATCCCAACGTTAAGAGGTATGGACCAGCTGTGGTCAATCATAAGCACACGATCCTCTCGAGATCAGCTTATGAATAATCTCACTTATAACGCCTTTATTGGGAGTTCCGGTTATGGCGCCTGAGGAGTCGTGCTTGCGGTCCGCTCCCAAAAAAACTTCAGTTCTGTTTTTTAACATCAGTGTTTTCGTTAGTATCTGACAGTATTAGTTTATCTACTGTTCTGTGACTTATTTCGCCACTGAAATGTCAAAAGGAAGGGGCAAACAGGTTGATAAAGAAAGAGAAGGCTCTCTCTCGCTGAGTGCTAACATTACGTTAGCCGAGATTCGTGCGTTACATGCCAACCTCAGAGCCTCGATAGCAGAGGATTTCAAAACATCTTTTGAAAGTTTGGCAACTAAGCTTGATAGTATTCAATCCACGGTGGCTGATCATGATCTTCGCATCGGAAAACTTGAGTCTGGTGCTACAGAGATCAGTCAGCAGGTTGATCAGCTCGATGCTACGTGTTCGAGGCTCCAGGACAACGAGTGGCTAAATGCTAAAGTCTCCGATCTTGAGAGTCGCAGCCGGCGCCAAAACATTCGAATTTTGGGCTTACCGGAATCACTCGAGGGGCCGGGACCAACGGCTTTTTTCTCTCAGCTTCTAGTCGATGTCCTTGGTTCCCAGGTGCTAACCTCGCCGCCCGAGCTGGACAGAGCTCACCGTAGCCGCGCATCTAAACCTGCACCAGGACAGAGACCGCGACCGGTCATTCTGCGATTTCATCGCTCTCAAACGAAGGACTTGGTCGTTCATGAATCACGCAAAATGGGTGAGCTGCTGTTAATGGCCACAAGATTCGTATCTTTGAGGATTATTACCCTTATGTTCTGAAACTTATAACGCCTTCATTGATTGAGATCTTACAGCGTGACATGAGGACAATCCTATTAAAAGTCGCACAGTGTGAGCCTGTTCATTCAGATCACACAGACAGAAATCAAAGCTCAGTCACACTGAAAACAACAGAAGTAAAAGAAGAAGAGATTTGTTTTTCAGGCAAATGGAGTCAAGACAAATAAAAGTCACATTTGGTTGGAAGGGCATGGAGACGGGACGGGTGTCAACTAGGCATGGGCCGCTGGATGATTCTGATGTATGATAACCTTGGATGAAAATATCCTGATATTGTGATTACTGATCTGAAATATGCTCTACTTCAATGTCTGTGGCGAAAAACAGCAACTTTATCCCTCATTGAACACATCAGGCTGAATAATTAGACTAAAGCATGGCCTTCTGCTGTCTTCACGAGTGTCAAAGCACAGATCTGTCTGCGTCTCTCGGGATCCTGTGGATGTACAGTAAAGCCGCTGCACTGCTCAGCTCGACAGGATGTTGGTTTACCAGTGATTGTTTCTCAGATGTGTGCGTAATCATGGCCTGATCAGTAGATTTTAATGTGGAGGATCGTGATCTGCTGGAGATTCTGTTGCCATAAATAAATAGTCATAAGAAACACTTCTACATACCCCAGAAGCGGTGTAACAGAACATTTTAGCAGGTTTAAAACCCTGACTTCCAAACTACGGTAAACCTTCAACCCGGTTATCATCCCATGCCTAGTTTTTCAACAAATGCAAACCGAGTCGTGCATTGGAGGATGAAGATGATGATGATGATGAAGGTGTGCACGGGTCTAGCAGCCCACAGCATTGCCGTTCACCTGAATCTGAGCTCTGGATCCGGGCATCGGGCTGCGAGGAGTCGTCCGCTGGAGCTCCACTGAGTTCCCTCTCACGCACACGTGCTCCCATCCACCCTGATTCAACAAAACACTCTCAGACATGCTGACGACGAGCCGGTGTTCTGGTACTGAAGCTTACGCAAGATTTCAAACACACAAAGGTTTTCTGAAGAGTGTTGGAGAATAAACAGCCGTTGGCACCCATGAAATGATTTGTTCCTACTGAGGAGTCTAAAGATGCACTCACACTAGGTACAGTTGGCTTGAACCGTGCCGAAGGGCGATTGTCCTCCCCTCTCCCTGCACTCACACTGCGTTTTCCTTCCGAGCCTGAGCACGCTCACGTCATTGATGATGCTCTGTTCAGCTGAATTGAAGCGCTCAGCACAGTAGAGATTGCTTTAGTGTATCGTTTGATATGCAGTGACACACAGTTCAATATTTTGCTGAACAGATCCAGCACTGTTGACGCTCATAAATGAACATAAAGTCCTCGTGCTGCTGGTATTACTGTACGTTCACACCAAAGGAGGTTAGAGCATCAAAGTTCACTCTAGCGACAACGCTGTCTGCCTTCAGAGCTCCGGCGGCGAGAGCGTCAACATTCGCTACACTGATCTCATATTTAAAGGAGCCGCTGCAGCATTATCAGCAAATCACTGACATTCCCGCATATAACATGCTTTCTAGTGTGAAGATGTTGCGCACTTTTCATCAGATTCATTTAACAATAGAAGATCAGGCTGTTGTGTGTGCTGTGGCTTTGCTCTACTTATCCAATATGTGTCCATATGTCTGAAATATCCTGAAGCAACTACAGGGAGTGCAGAATTATTAGGCAACTTGTATTTTTGAGGATTAATTTTAAGGAGGCCATGTCATTAGTTTCTCTTCTTTTAGACCCTTTCTTGCCAGCCACGCTGTGGAGTACTTGGACGCTATGATGGAGCATTGTCCTGCATGAAGATCATGTTTTTCTTGAAGGATGCAGACTTCTTCCTGTAGCACTGCTTGAAGAAGGTGTCTTCCAGAAACTGGCAGTAGGACTGGGAGTTGAGCTTGACTCCATCCTCAACCCGAAAAGCCCAAACCAGTACTCCACCTCCACCTTGCTGGCGTCTGAGTGGGATGGAGCTCTCTGCCCTTCACCGATCCAGCCACGGGCCCATCCATCTGGCCCATCAAGACTCTCTCTCATCTCATCAGTCCAGAAAACCTTAGAAAAATCAGTCTGGAGATATTTCTTGGCCCAGTCTTGACGTTTCAGCTTGTGTGTGTTGTTCAGTGGTGGTGGTTTTTCGGCCTCTCTTACCTTGGCCGTGTCTCTGAGTATTGCACACCTTGTGCTTTTGGGCACTCCAGTGATGTTGCAGCTCTGAAATATGGCAGAACTGGTGGCGAGTGGCATCTTGGCAGCTGCACGCTTGACTTTTCTCAGTTCATGGGCAGTTATTTTGGTTTCTCCACACGCTTCTTGCGACCCTGTTGACTATTGTGAATGAAACGCTTGATTGTTGGATGATCACGCTTCAGAAGCTTGGCAGTTTTAAGAGTGCTGCATCCCTCTGCTGGATATCTCACTATTGTTGACTTTTGGGAGCCTGTCAAGTCCTTCTTTTGACCCATTTTGCCAAAGGAAAGGAAGTTGCCTAATAATTCTGCACAGCTGATATAGGGTGTTGATGTCATTACACCACAGCCCTTCTCATTACAGAGATGCACATCACCTAATATGCTTCATTGGTAGTAGCTTTCCAGCCTATAC
>CAIGQQ010038027.1:1244820-1265528 GCA_903798035.1 Danio albolineatus | reverse complement strand
GTTTAACAATATTGATAATTCATTTACCAATAATTTGTTTTTGTCTTTTTTTGAGTTTGGACCATCACAATTTGGTCCAAAAATAGACCAAGATCGAATTTCTGTCTCGTATGAAGAATTGCAAGTTATTTCTCTGTGAAAATGTGTTTATTATAAAATGTTTATTTCTTCACAGTATATCCAATGCAGGATAATCTAAACATATTAATATGGTTTTCCCAGAGATGCGGCTGGAAGGGCATCCGCTGTGTAAAATAAATGCTGGATAAGTTGGCGGTTCATTCTGCTGTGGCGACCCCGGATAAATGGGATTAAGCCGAAAATGAATGAATGATATTAATATGGTAGTATGCCATAAGATTACAATTAAATAGTCAAAAATGATGTTACTGCCGTTTACCCCTTTACAATATAGTTTCCCTGCTGCTTTATGCGCTGATCATTTTAGACGTTTCTAAAAGTAGGTCAATTTGTGTTCACTTATGTGCACCAACACCAATGTGTGACGATACAACCAACTAAATACAAGGTTTAACTTTAACAGCTGAGTTATTATCTATGTATTGTTGTTCTAATGTTTATTTATATAAATGCTGCGTGATTTTGAAGCGTTTAACGGATGCGCGCGCTACTCCCATTCAAATGCAGGAGTTGCTATGGAAACAGGGCAACAACACTCACTCTTTCAGGCGGTAAAACTCCGTCTCTCGCCGCTGTTTTCGCTGCTTTCAGGTAAGTTCAGAGCCTAAAATCATATAAAAACAACTTATTTAACTAATAACTAATTTATTTATTGTAATTAACACGTTTCTATTGCATATTTACTTTATTTTAGTGCCTTTGGAAAAAGTCTGTTAGCATCTTCTCAGCTGCTTTCAGACAAGGTAAGTAGCGTTAGGCTAACTCCATACAGCACTTGTTTATAAAGGTTTTGGCTTTTTATTCACATCTTTATATTTAGAAGAGATGTTTTAACAGCTTTGTAAAGGCTGTGCTTGTTAGTCAATGTTTTATTGGAAGTAGTTTAATTTTAAGTAGTAGTAGATTAACTGTATATTTTTCACTTTTTATTTAGCAGAAAGGTAAGTGCTGTACTGTTTTTTTTAAAGTAACTCTAGATATGTTCCTTGAATTAAAAGGTAAGGCATTAATTTCAATTGAAACCAATAAATAGTAGGCTAATTGTAATGTGTTAACGCCAACACTGGAAACAATAGTTGATTAAGTTGTTTAATTCAGTGTTACATCTATAAAATGAGCTCAATGGGGGAATTTACACGTGATATACACATCAGCATACTTAAAAGGAGCTATTGATATGCGCTAAAGAGGATATCAGCAGCTCTAATTAAATCCATGAGCCTCATTAACACTCATTAAACAAGCCATTCAGTATCAAAAGCAGTTCATCTCAACTTTAAGAAAATGCCAATTGAGTTTCAGGCCCTAATCTCTACCCTACAAACATCCATTTTTATTCTACATTGTATCTAAATTAATAAAAAGGCAAAAAATTGTAAAAGTATATCAAACAAATAATTAATGCAAATACTTAAAAACTAAAATAAATCCAATGCATCAAGAAACAAATAACTCACCATTTTTTTGTGTGTTTACATTTGTGTTTTACGTCATCAAAGAATCTCACATAAGCTAATATCAACCAAGTCTGCCTGTCAGGGATTTTATTCAGCCCAAAATTCTAATTTTACACAAAAACTGGTCTTTGTTTTGCACAAAAAATTATGTCTAATTTTTTGTTTGTTTATTCGATTGGTTCCAAACCATGTATATCAATGGCGACTATAACATTATATAAAAATGATCCTAGATGCAGTGCATAAAACAACAAATAAAGCTGAGGGCATCTTACATCATAAAAAAACATTGCTGTTTAGCATACCATTTTTCAGTGAATGACTGATGCTAGCGGTCCAACATCACTGTTGAATTCTGAATATCCGATCTACACCCACTAATCCTGATTGCAGAAGGGTTTTACAAATTCAGTCCTTTTGGTCAACTGACCCAAGATTGTCTAAAAATGCTGATGTTGATCATGACATGTGTAACCTGTGACGACTGATTATCTTGTAAACTGAGCATCAATGGACCAGTAAGCACAGAAATTTAGACTCCTACCAAAGAGAGATGATGCGACAATTGTGAAAGACAGGAAGAAGGTAAGAAGAAAATATAATATTGTAATAACCACATAAATAAGTATAATGAAAACAAATTCTCAGTATACTATAGATGTATAATGACCTAACATTTGCTTATAATCACATGTAACATCATTTCCCCCTCTTCACAGAAATTTTATGGCAATGCCACTGGAAAGGTAAGCTCTGGTAAGCTCTTCCATCAATTCAGTCTCATCCATAATTACAGCTATAGTAATCGCTCCAATATTCAAAGAAACTGATGCTGATGCTAATGTCCATATCATTACAGACCAATTGCCAATCTTCATTTTATTTCAAAACTACTTGAAAGAACGGCAGCAGCTCCACTTGATTCATAGATGTAACGACATCTATGAACACTATCAGTCTAGTGTTTTGACAAAAGCATAGTACAGAAACAGCCTTTGTTAAGATTGTAAATGATCTTCTCCTAGCGGTTGCTTCCAGTCTTTTGTCCATACTTCTTGTAGATATTAGCACTGCTTTTGACACTAAAAGTCATTCAGTGTTATTGGGACGACTGGTTTGTATAGAATAGCTGATTATGTGCTTTACTGTTTCTCATCTTATGTAAGTGACAGAAAGCAGTGGAGATTAAGAATTAATACTCATATATTTACATTTGGGTCATATATTTCATTCTTGTAGTATACATTTCCCTTTTTAAAGTGGATGATACACAAGTTTATATTTCCACAAGACCTAGAATTTCTCATCCCCCTTTTGACCTTACTAAATGTTTACATGATCATATTGGTCATCCATAACCTTACAGTTAAATGAACAGAAAGCCCACATCCAGGTCAGCTCAATATTTTACTCTGTTCATTGGTAATTCCCAAGAAAATTTCTCTATTTTCCACACTCAATCTCACACACTAGTATTTTCTGATGTTCATACATGAAACACCTTTTCACTGGAATGTTTTGCTGCATTGATTTCATTTGTGCAGCTTTTTTTTAGTGTGGACGTTCATGTGTTTCTTAAGCTGCTCTAAGTATGTGAAACTCTGTGAACACCGATCACATGTGTACGGTTTCTTCCCAGTGTGAATCCTCTCATGTCTCCTCAGGGTGGCTGAATGACTAAACCTCTTGCCACAGTGTGAACACTTGAACATTTTCTCTCCAGTGTGAATCTTCTCATGTGATTTTAGCGATCCTGCTTGATTAAACCTCTTGTCGCAGTGTGAACACTTGAACGGTTTCTCTCCAGTGTGAATCCTCTCGTGCAGTTTCAGTTGTGTAGCAGTAATAAAAGTCTTCTTACACTCAAAGCACAGATACTCTCTCACATGATTGTGGGACTTCTGATGCCTTTTTAATTTCGACTCCAATGTAAAACTCTTTTCACACTCAGAACATGAATAAGGCTTCTCGTTTGCATGAAGTGCAAGATGGACCTTCAGCTTTGAAGCCCTCAAAAATGTTTTGCTGCATTGATCACATTTGTGTGGTTTCACTCCGGTGTGGATCCTCATGTGTTGATTAAGGCGTGATGAAAGGCTGAAACTCTTCCCACACTTAGTGCATGTGAATGGTTTCTCTCCGGTGTGGATCCTCATGTGTTGATTAAGGGTTGATGAGTATCCGAAACTCTTCCCACACTGAGTACACGTGAATGGTTTCTCTCCAGTGTGGATCCTCATGTGTCGATTAAGGTGTGATGAGTGGCTGAAACGTATCTCACACTGAGTACACGCGTGTGGTTTCTTTCCAGTGTGGATCATCATGTGTTTGCTAAGGTTTGATGAGTGTCTGAATCTCGTCCCACACTGAGTACATGTGAACGGTTTCTCTCCGGTGTGGATCCTCATGTGTTGCTTAAGAGATGACGACTGGCTGAAACTCGCCCCACACTGAGAACATATGAACGGTTTCTCTCCAGTGTGGATCATCATGTGTTTATTAAAGGTTGATACGTGTCTGAAACTCTTCCCACACTGAGTACATGTAAATGGTTTCTCTCCGGTGTGGATCATCATGTGATTATTAAGGTGTGTTGAGTGTCTGAAACTCGTCCCACACTGAGTACATGTGTATGGTTTCTCGCCGGTGTGGATCATCTTATGTTTATTAAGTTGTGATGTGTCTCTGAAACTCGTCCCACAGTGAGTACACGTGAATGGTTTCTCTCCGGTGTGGATCCTCATGTGTTTAGTAAGGTGTGATGTGTGTCTGAAACTCTTTCCACACTGAGTACATGTGTATGGTTTCTCTCCTGTGTGGGTCCTCATGTGTATATTAAGGCCTGATGGGTGTCGGAAACTCTTCCCACAGTGAGTACATGTGAATGGTTTCTCTTTGGTGTGGATCCTCATGTGAAGCTTAAGACTCTTTTTGGTTAGTAAAATCTTTCCACACTGAGTGCAGGTCAAACGATTCTTGTCTCTCCGTTTCGAAACACCAGAAGTCTGTAAATTACGTTTTTTCCTGGCTTCGACATGACGTTCCTCCTCTTCACTTTCCATTTTCTCTCCAAATGAGTCTGAAATAAAAAAAAGTTTAAATTTTACAAAGTCAATAAAAATAATGATGAAAATTTAAGTCAAAAGACACTGTAAACATTGGCAACAAACACTTTAACTTTGATGCACATAATTGTACAATACATCAGATCATATTAAGTTGGTCTTGTCATATTGAATGTTTAACAAACCTACTTTTACGTGAAGTTTGTTTACAAGTTAATTTTTGCTGGCTGCACATTATCTAATCATGATCTCCCAATCATGATTCCCCTTCTACTATAAATAACAACAGTTCCAGTCCACAGCTATCTTCGTATGGAAGAAAACCCTCCTTTCCTCCCCCTTCTCCTCCTTTTCTTAGATCGGGCGGCATGGCGGCTCAGTGGCTAGCACTGTCGCCCCACAGCAAGAACACCGCCAGCCCTGGTCCCCGCCAGGCTGGTGGGCGTTTCTGTGCGGAGTTTGTATGTTCTCCCCGTGTCCGCGTGGGTTTCTCCCGGGGCCTCCGGTTGCCTCCCACCATCCAAAGATATACATAATTCATTACAGATTAAACAATTCAGGCTCCGGTCTAACTCCCTTCCTCCTCGGATGGTTTTCTTAGCTGCTGCAGAGGGGGAGTTTGAGAGCTACCAAAGCTCAAGCTCTCCTCTCGCTCTACGAACGGGAGGGAGCCCTGGGCTCGAGGATTCCTTGACCTTAGGGCTCTCTCCCGGGACAGCATGCCAAACAAGCTTATATTAAATCATCAGCTAAGTGTGAACTCTTGAATGACCATTTAATCAAACCATGGACATAAAAGTCAGCTAGGATTCAGTCCCTGTTTTACCCTGTAAACACTACCAGTCAAAAGTTTTAGGTCAGTTAAAATAACTGCTTTCTTATTGTATGTAGTTTCAAATGAAATTATTACTCCAGTCATTGCATTATTACTGTTACCATTAATAATAATAATTAATATTAGAGTGATTTCTGAAGGATCATCTGACTCTGAAGACTGGAGTAATGAAGCTAAAAATTCATCTTTAAAATCACTGAAATAAACGATTAAATGAAATTATAAACTACTTTTGAACAGTTATTTTATAGTGCAATGACATTTCACAATATTACAATTTGTACTGTATTTATGATGAATTAAATGCAGCCTTGGTGAGCAGGAGATGCTTATTTTAAGACATTTAAAAATCATACTGACCCCAAATTTTTGACTGGTAGTGTATGATATAGTACGATCAGCAAGATAAATTGTTCAAAGCTTTTCATTTAAAGGCTTATTATTAAAGAATCTGGGATAAACACCTGCCTGTTTGTTGTTCAGTATCTTCATGTGTGATTCTGCTGGGTTCTGGATCACTCATGTTCTCACGGTCTTTGTTTTTGCAGATTTCACTTCTTGCTGATGGTCTGATGCTCGTCTTCACTTGGGAGCTGATGGGAAGATTCCAGTATTTATACCCGAAGGAGGAGGAGCTTCAAAACGGAGGAAGAGCAGATCTGCCAAGATTAAAAATAATCAAAATGTAATTTATGCATTTTCAAAATACTATCTATCTTGTGCAGAGTTTGAGGATCATCTCGTTATAAAAAATATTATACTCAAAGTATTGACGGTTAACATTAGCAAAATGGTTATCAAAATATAACTACGTATATGATGCAAAGAAATGTTTAATTTATAATTATGGTAAATCTAAAAGCAAATAGGAATGTATGAGACAGTGAGTTACTTACAAAGCACAACCAATACAACCACACGAAAGAAAAACAGACAAATTATTCTGTCAATTATGCCCCAGAGTCGTGTGCAGAGAAGTAAATAAATAATATGTAATGATGATACTTTATTACACTTACATTGGCACACTATGAAGGTAATAATAATGGGCTAATCTGATATTTTAAAGTAACATTAGCATGATGGCAATATGATTCTACCCTTTGCAATTAGGCCTGTCACAATAATCAATATATCGACTTATCGCACAATACATGGACATGACCTCAATAATTTTTGGTGATGCAATATATATCGCCCATACGTAAAAACCAATTCTTGCAACGTTTTAGCTGATTACACAACCTCTCTATCTCTATTAGAGGTGTCAGTGTCAGTATGGTTAAAAACACTACAGTATTTACCATAAATGACTAAAGTATATTTTGATGTTGGTGTCTGACAGCTGAAAATAGATCTGGTAGCAGATATCGCAGACTTACTTTTTACCTTGCTATTTTTTTTTGTCAACATTTATTATTTGTTTTGGATATGCGTTTTCACATTATGATTCCAATGCCTAATCATTAAATTATTAAAATGACTAAATTAAATTAAATATTCTTAAGAACAAATATGATGTGTTCTATTGAAGAGTGTACTTGCGTTATAATGCTATTATGATGCCATTCTGGCATTATATAATGAGTGGTCTAAAATGGTCTTAAAATGACAATAGTATTGTTTATCGCGATATATTTTGGTGCAATATATCGTACAACAAAAAACAGATATCGTGACAGGCCTACTTGCAATAATCCAAAGCAAACGTATGTAAATATATTAGATTGTTTACAAGACTGTCACTTCATTTATTCAAGCAACCTCAGGTTGTGCTATTCAAATCTTTGTTTCCACTGCTGTAAACACTATTAATAAACATGGTTAGTGTGATTTCACCAAATAGGACATGCTTCTGGATCAGCATCTATATGAAATGAACTACTTTCCAATCAGCCAATCAGAATTAACGGATAATTTTATAGTTCATGTTAAGTTTAGGCTTACAGTTACTTCGACATGATTGTTATTCAACCATTATTCTCTTCTGATTTTGGGAATAATATACAGCAGTGTTTCCCTGCCATTATATTAGAGGGGCACCTCATAATGCCCTCATAATGGCTTCAAGTTAATCTCTTATCAATATCAAAAGCAAATCTACACCCATGGTTGACACCAAAAATGAGCTCAGCATAATGAAGGAGGTGAAAACAGGAACTATTGATATGAGCTAAAGAGGATTCCAGCAGCTCTGATTATATTATATGAGCTTCAGACTATAAAGACTCATTAAACAAGCCATTCAGGGTCAACAGCAGATCAGCTCAACTTTATAAAATTGAAAATCAAAGACAGTTTCAGACCCTAACCTACACCCTACAAATATCCTTTCATATATTTCTTATATAATACAAAATCAAAGCAAGTGAAACTTGTTTATATTTACTTGAGCACAGAAGACACCAAGACCTGCTGAAAACAATGAAACACATAAACTGTGTTCGGTCTGTACTGCACATCTGAACCCTATACACACATATCTGCACTGAGAAATACAAGTTACATTAGTATAAAATGGCGATTTGCCAACCTGCATTTAGCTCCTATACTAAACTCTGAGACCTGAAAACTCTTTATTATAATTATATTAGCGGCAAAACAATAGCGAAATCACGCAATAAAGCTTTCATAAACATCACAAACATTCAAAATTGCAACATAAACAGTTAGTTTTTCCAAAAGAAAAGGAAATACTTTCAGCAGCATTTCTCCAAGCTTACCCTCAGCAATGTGAAGGCGGAGGGGAACAGTAGAGGTACGGAAACTCGCGAGGTACAAAAAGGGCGATGTGCATCTATATTATTGCCACAGGACACACACACACAAAATGCTAAATAAAATACACGAACGTGGAACAAAATTATTGAATAAAAATAAAATTTTAAAATAATATTACAGAGTGCATTAACTCTCTTACACAAAGATAAAAATTCAGTATTTTAGAAGAACATTTTTTATTTTTGTGTTTAGGTTTTCAAAGCCTACTTGAGTGTATTATTAACTTTATTAGTGTTTATAGTGTGAAAACCCTAACCCAACATATACAGCTCTGGCTTTAATTTTTTGTTTTAAAAGCTAAAGGTTTTAATGATATTTGTGACCTTTAGAAAAGTATACAGTTTTTTTCAGGAGTTTGTTATTTCTCATTCTCAAAATATTAGACTACACAGGTGAAAAAAACATTTTTGATATTCGTATAACATTATTGCTAATTGAATTACCTATAATCACCCAGCACAACTCATCGTTCTTGGACTTTGGGGGGCCTCAATCAAGTCTACAAATTGTGTACTTGTTTTTATATATATCTTTTTTAAATATAGTCCAATTTCGGACTTCTGTCTTGTATGAGGAATTGCAAAAGTTATTTCTCTGTGAAAATGTGTAGACATACTGTATGTCCAGTGCTTCTTCACAGTACAACCAAAACAATGCAGGATAGTCTACAAAAATGTTATATGGTATTATGCCATAAAATAAATTTCAATTATACAAAAATTGTTGTTACTGCTGCTTACTACGGAAGTCCTAAGAGGCCGTGCATTAAATTATTTTTTCTCTCTTGTTATGTTGTGATCATGACTTAATTATGTCGTGAACTCGACATAACAACTCATTTTCTCGCGATCTCGACATAACAACAAGTTGTTATGTCAAGATCACGACTTATTTTTTGTTTTCATTTATTTATGTATTTATTATTATTATTATTGTTGTTATTAATAATAATAAAAATAGCTGGCCAATGTCTGGCCAGGGAGAGAATAGCCTAGCTGCAGGCGCGCATTAGTGTAACATGTTAAAGGCGTTCAGAACAGCGATAAGAGCGCAAATGCTCGTGTGCATGATTAATGTACATTCATGTATGACTCTATATATCATTATTTGCAACAATATTCCCTCAACTGTTACCATTTTAAAGCAACTCTATATGGCGCAATTGTAAAGTAATTGTAAATAACTTGCGGAAAGGATTAAAGCAAAAGCAGAATCTTCATCATCCTACATAATATAATCATGAATGTACATTAATCACGGGCAACTGCGCTCATAATATTATGGCTGTTCTGAACGCATGTTACACAAATGCATAATATATATGCACAAATAATATTATTAATAATAAGAAGAATATTAAGAATAATAATAATAACTTTTTTGTTTTTTATTTATCATCATCATCATCATTATTATTATTATTATTCATAATATCAATCACAACTTTTTTGTTTTTATTTATTATTATTATTATTAATAATAATATTTTCATTATTATTAATAATAATATTGCTTAATATTTGTGTATATTGACAATAAACATTTGAAATTCCATATATCATTATAACGAACAGGCACAATATTGATGTCTTTGGCACAATAAAATACTGTGAATATTATTATTCACACTCTGTGAGTGTTTTTTTCAGAATATTCATTTTGTGGTTTCATAACAGTCCCAAATGCTTGGTGGTTTAGGTTATCTTAATAGTTCAAAAACTAACAATTTTACACGTTAATCTGGCCTGCTACATGCTGAATTATTGATTGAAAATTCTGTGATTATTTATAGGGCTATTGTACACCAACACTGGGCAATAAGACTCCAATAGTTAACTTCAGTTCATTTAACTAAACCCGTCATGAGCTTTTATTAATTTTAGATTCTTACAATGGATACAGAATTATAGTCTTTATCTAATTATGAGTCATAATTGGTTTATGAAATTCATTCATTCATTTTCTTTTCAGATTAGTCCCTTTATTAATCCGGGGTCGCCACAGCGGAATGAACCACCAACTTATCCAGCATATGTTTTACGCAGCGGATGCACTTCCAGCTGCAACCTCTCTGGAAAACATCCATACACACTCATACACTACAGACAATTTAACCTACCCAATTCCCCTGTACCGCATGTCTTTGGACTTGTTGGGTTGAAACCGGAGCACCCGGAGGAAACCCACGCAACCACAGGGAGAACATGCAAACTCCACACAGATATGCCAACTGACCCAGCCGAGGCTCAAACCAGCGACCTTCTTGCTGTGAGGCGATTGTTCTACCCACTACACCACCGTGGCACCTTATGTGTGATTATAAACAATAAAATTAATAAATTGTTACAATTAGAAGCTGGATATAATCACACACTGCTGACTCACAGCTGTGTTTAAACCCCTTATAGAAGAGATATTTGCATAATGTGTCAACTATATCTAAAATAAGAAGAATACTATGGATGTTGGTGGTTTTCAGTATGTTTTCAGTAAATCTTCCTTTGTGTTCAACTGAAGAAAGATACTCTTTGGTGGTGTTTGTGACAAAGACGAGTACATTATGACCAGTGTTGGGTTAGTAACGCGTTACTGTAATTAAGTTACTTTTCCACTGAAAAAGTAAAGTAACTAATTACTGTTCATTTTTAGGTATTTTAATTACAGTTACTTATAATGTCCCTGCGTTACATTGTAAAATAATTAAACTCACAGAATAATCTTACACAGTTTTATTAATTTATGTTCTAAAGGTAAAAGTAAACTCTGGCGCTTTAAAATCATCGTAGTGCAGGTGCATGTGATAGCGCCGCGCGCCAGTTTGCTGCTAGTCATAAAGCGGAAGATGTCGGACTCAGCTGAAGCGAGTGGCTGTTTTACCAAATGAAAATATTCCCAGACAAGAACATTACAGTATTAATCCATTTATTTTTCCTCATTGCTCGCCTGCCTGCTGTAGCGCGCTGCTTTTTCAAGGCTATCGCGCACCTTACATGGGCTGGTTCATTACTATGAGAAAGGCTAGGATGACTAGCAGATGTGACAGAGGGAGTCGGCGAGTTTAACATGACTGATGCTGCTCTGTTTACAGAGTAATAAGACACCTTTTACTCGATCGGATCACAGGGAAACAAGAGAGACACAATCCAGTTCAAAAACATGCCGGATAAATCTGAAGCCTTTTGTCCACTTCCGATCAGACTGCACGGGCTTTCATTCTCATACCGCCAATAATAATGCTGTTTTTGTAAAGATTGCCTGATCCTGCCTGATCGATAGATATGCACAATAATATTTAAGAAGGTTACATTGCAAACTAAACATTATTATGCATGTAATTATTATAGATTTTTTAAAAATATAATATAATAAAAATGATTCAGAAAACTAAAAGGCTAAACTATTTCATGTTTGACTCATATGTTTTATCTAAGTATTTATTATTTACAGAGTTAAATATTTATTATTTGTCCACTCAAGGTTTATAGGGATTTCAAGAAGTATTTAGTTAAGTTACTTATTGAGTGATTAAGTTACTTTTCAGACACAGTAATTAGAAAAGTATTTTAAATAAAATATTGATTAAGTAATTAGTAATTAATTACTTTTTTAAAGTAACTTACCCAACACTGATTATGACAGAAATGTTCAGTTTTATGTGTGAACTGTCCCTTTAAGACGCCCTCTCCCTCTTCGTCTCGTCACATGACCCGAGTCTTGTGACAGTGCAGCGATCAGGAAAAACGTCGTTTTCACTTTGACACGGAGTTTCCAGATTCAGATTTCTCTCTCAAAAAACGAGAGAAATCCAGGAAAGCTCGACATGGCGCGTCTTTAGGACACACTCGCGGCTTTGATAACCATTTGTCTCGCTGATGCTTCAGGAGCGGCGCTGAAGTCGCATGGGGAGACTGGAGGAACTTTCTCATCTTTGTTTTGGTTTTTGTTTTGCGTTTGTCCGCGTTAAGGAAGCTCTCTGAGATTGTATGTTAGTTTGGTGAAGTACACAGGACGCCTCACACAGATATGGACACCAAACCTCTCCTCCAGGACAGACCTCCAGCCTACAACACTGTCCCGAGCGCCTACGACTACGGCTCGATCCCCGCGGCCGGTGCACCCGCGGCGGGCTTCCAGCCTCCAGCCCCGCCGCCCTACCAAGGTAAGAGAAATTGGTGTAAAGTTGATTTCATATTCGGACATTTGCTTACATTACATTATCCTCAACCCATGTGTACTGTTGGGTCGTTTTTATCCACTCTGGGGTGATTTTGAGGCTTAATTTGGCCACAACTTTCTCTGTGCGTCAGCAAATAGTATATTGTATTATTTTTACTGACTAACCTTATTTTGACACATATTTGGGGAAAATACTTTAAAGGTTTTTAAAAACTCAACAACAGACTCAAATTGACTTCCCTCTCGTTATGTTGGGGGCTGTTTTTGCCCCATTGACTTCCATTATAATCACATTTATTGATTGCAAAGCCATGACAGCATATAATCATGCATTCTTGATTGTTGCTGGTTTTCCCTTTTGGAAAGAGCTAAAATGTGTGCTTTTTACTGTTGTCCATCAGTTACAGTGCAAAATAAGCTTAGTTTATGGCTTTTTGTATTGAATATAGTGTGTGTGAAAGTGTAAGAGAGACCTTTGCACACTTATCTTGATGTGTTTAAGAGAGAAAAAAACAAGTAGCTCATCTCTTAGAACACAGTAAGTGTATTTATGCACACAGACTATAATGCACTGTTTTACTCCACTGAACTCCATATTAAAGCCAGAAACCTTTTATTTTTTACACAGGCCTATCTAAGGGGTTAATGCTGCCGAATAATGAAGTAAAAATGACAGATTTAACCTCATCCCATCAGGGAAAACCACCAAATATAAAAAAATGCACGATTATTATGCTGTCAAGACTTTGCAGTCAAAAAAATGTGGTCATGATTGAAGAAAATTGAAGCAGAGTGAGGTAAAATTGGTTTTATAATCACACATTCTCCTTTGTCCGTGTTAAAGAAGCTCTCGGAGATTGTTGTATAATCACACATTTGCACTTTCTCCTTAATAATATAATTTCAGAAAAGTATTCTTTGCTAATTCTAAATAGTGAAATTATATTAGCATCCAATGACTGTCAAAGTACAACATTGTTTACAATCAATTAAATAGTGCTAATGTTGTTTTTAAGTCATACTTGCGTACAATTTCAAACCGAATATTCAATGTACCATTGTAAACAATATAGAAAAGTTGTCACTGAATGAATGTGCGAATATAAAACCAACTTTACCTCAATCAAAAACACCACCAACATAACCAAAGGGGAGTCAATTTGAACAATACACAAGGGTTAATAACACAATTTCAGAAAAGTATAATTTTTTTTGAGGGATGTAGTGTGAATTAATTTAGTGATACTGGCTCAGATGTCTGATCTCTTTAAGAATAACTCCTGAAATTAAAGTTTTAGTTGTTAGTATCAGTATGTTAGGCTTAAGGATATCTGTAAGCTAGTTTGCGCCAAAAACAGTGACAAGATTCACATTTAGATGATCTAAACATCCAAAGTTTGCAGTTTGTCACTTCCACCTACATGGAGCATCGATTTTTTAAATTTAATTTTTATTTTTTTGACTTCACCACAAGATTTTTGAGTAAGAAATGATTAGAGATTAGATAACTCGAGGTCTTATCAAAACAGAACACTTTTGTAGATTAGTTCCACAGATTTTAAATATAATCATACACATACAAACCAAAAAACACAATTACTAAAGTAACTAAGTTAACTAACAACTTATTATAGCTAAAAATAACTAATTGGAATATTCATACTGACATATATCCCCTGCCTTACTATGAGAAATCAGTTGTTTGTTTGGTTCTTTTGCACTCTGTCATGATGTAAGTCATAAATGCTGTTCAGTGAGTCATTTACTGTTCACATCACGAGTCTGATTCATGATTCACTAAATAGTACCAGTTGTTTGGAGACTGGCCGGATCAGCTAACAAAATGATTCATCAGTTCAACAAAAACGTCATGATAAATTAAGTTTCAGACAATGCTGTAAGTTTATTTTGTCTCCTTCGACAGTGAAAGTAGTGTCAAACTAAGCCGGAGAAGAATATTTACGTTGCAGATTAGGGATTCACAATATATGGAAAAAAATGTAGCTATCATGATAATAGTATATGCCATATTCTTATCGCAGAGAGGTGGAATAAATAGCTTTTTTATGGAATCACTGAAACAAAACGTCTGGAAACGGAAGAAAACCGAGACCCGAAAATGCTTTGTAAAAATTATTATTTATTATTTTAGTTATAATTATAATTATTATTTTTTATTTGCTGTTCTGCTATTGGCTAAAAGGGGAACAAAGCTGAAAGTAAAGCAGCCAATAAGAGTGAGAATATCTGTGCAGGTTTTCATTCAGTCCTAGTTCAACGTATAAATAGAAGTGTTTTTAGATCAGAAACATGTCAAATATACATTATTTTAGCATGTTAATTACATAAATCAATTATATTTTAAAACAGCTAATGAAAATAGCTTTTCTCTCATGTTTTATCACAAGAAATATCATTATCGTAAATCTTAACAGCAATATTGCATGTGTTCCCAATATAGTGCAGCCCAATTTCAGATCAACCCAGTGTTTTAATCTATATTTAAATGAATCCATTGAGTAAATAATTAAAAAAGGATGATTACTGAGTCTGCGATATCTTGCGTAGGAGCTTGTTTTGGGGAAAAAAGCACATTTTATAAATAGTTTCAATGAAGTTCTTGGTTTATTTTGAGATCGAAATGACAAAGTACTGATCTGATCTTACGATTCAGTAAAAAGAATCAACTCTGATTGGAAACTGAACAAACAATCAGACATATGATACCAGGTCTTGCCTCTTTTCAGTCTCAGATTAGCACAATCTGGCTTTCTGTACAGCTGACTTGGTAATCAATCTAGAAAACCCAAGTCAGATGACAACTTGTAAAACTAGTCCACTCAGGTTGTGCAAGAGGCTCCTGGTCACATTCTTCCCTTTATTTTTATATTGTTTTACGAGAAGCGACTCATAATTTTGTCATTTTACGTCGTGTAGTTTTTGATTAGGTGACAATCAGAAAATAGTGATAAGTTTAGTTCAATTGGTAACACTTTACAACAAGGTTGAATTAGTTAAAGGGCACTGAGAGTAAATTATTCTTAAGTGAACCGTCACTATAAGACTACTCTCTGTTGCTCTTTAAAAGTTTCTCAACAGCTTTAAAAGTCACCTATTATGCAGAAATCACATTTATAAGAGGCTCAAAATGTGAATATAACCAGCTTCTAATGATAAACATTAATTAATTCTCCTTATTATTATAATCAGACTTGATGTAAACAGTCTGCAGAAACGCTTTGATTGACATTCTCACTTTGTATGATGTCATCAGAGGGGGAAAGCCCCGCCCACTAGTGACCATCTCTCCCTCATTAGCATATTACATTAGTCTTGTTATTGAATCTGCCACTATGCTGACACACATGCATCTGTAGCTCCGCCCTCTTCTAAAAAAAGAGTGCGATGCCATTTGCATTTAAAGCGACAGTCACCAAAACACCACAATAAGTATCAAAGCCTAAAAGGGTCAGTTTCAGAGAGTTATAAACATTATTAGTGTGCTGTTTTCAGCTGAAACTTCACTACACACACTCATCAGAGGCTTATTTTACAGAATAGGTGACCTTTAATGTTAGTTAATGTATTTATTAATACAAACAATATATTTATACGGTATTTGATCATGTTAGTTCACATTAGTTAATGAAAATACAGTCGTTCATTGTTAGCTTAACTCACGGTGCATTATCTAATGTTAACAAGCATGAATTTGGATGTTAATAATGCATTAGTGAATGTTGAACTATGATTAATAAATGCTGTACAAGCGTTGTTTATTATTACTGTCACTAAATACATAAACTAATGCTAACTTATTGTAAAGTGTGACAGATAAACATTAGAAGTACCAGGAAAATGATAATAAGGTATTGATTTAGTACTGTGTTTTCTACCAGGCTGTTTCTAGTTTAATGTGTAGGCTGGTAAGTTTGAAGTCCACTGACCGCAGAGTCACGTACACACTTAGGTTGGATCACTTAATCATTAACCAATCTGATATTTACTGATTTTCTAGTGAGAATCGTTCTCTTTAAGCATACGTTTACTTGTACTTCTGTAATATTACTGATTTAATTCACTGCATGTTAATATTTCTATGTTAAATACAGTTGTTTAACTTTAGAGTAGACCTGTCACAATAATCAATATATCGACTTATCGCACAATACATGGACATGACCTCAATCATTTTTGGTGATGCAATATATATCGCCCATACGTAAAAACCAATCCTTGCAACATTTTAGCTGATTGCACAACCTCTCCATCTCTACTGGAGGTGTCCATGTCAGTATGGTTAAAAACACTATAGTATTTACCATAAATTACTAAAGTATACGTTGATGTGGGTGCCTGACAACTCAAAATAGATCTGGTAGCAGATATCGCAGACTCTGTTACTTTTTACCTTGCTTTTTTTTTCTTTTAACATTTATTATTATTTGTTTAAGATATGCGTTTTCACATTCTGATTCCAATGCCTAATCATTACATTATTAAAATGATTAAATTAAATATTCTTAAGAACAAAATATGATGTGTTCGTTTGAAGAGTGTACTTGCGTTATGATGCTATTATTTTGTCATTCTGGAATTATATAATCAAGGGCCTTAAATGGTCTAAAAATGACAATAATATCGTTTATCTTAATATATTTTGGTACAATATATCGTACAACAAAAAACATATCATGACAGGCCTACTTTACTGTGCCTTTTTTGACTTCTGTATGTAGGACTTTAAGGGGTAGTTTACTCAAAAATGAAAACTCTGTCTTCATTTACTCTCCATTAAATGTTTTAAACCTTTCTGAGTTTCTTTCATTTGCTAAACACAACAGAAGATATTATGAAAATGATAGAAACCTGCAAACTTCAGGATCCTATTCTTCTCATTGGCTGTTCATTTGATGTGCTTGAGCTCAACCACTCCTGCTGACAGAGCTCTGAGAAAAACAAAACATTAAGGGGAGGAGCTACTCTATGCCCCACCTTCTCTTAAAAAAAAAAGCACTTTTCAAAGCATGTCACAGGAGCCTTAAATGTAGATCTTTAACTTGCCTGAGCCATAAACCTACTATGTAGATCAGTGGCGCTTTTTTATCAACGTAGACCGGTCAACGCTTGACAATTTAACTGCGGACAGGGGGAGGGGTTTGGGGTGGTAAGAGTGATTTTGTAGGTTGCAAAGCGACCATCAACCGTTTTCTCAGAGAAAGACAAGCTGACAAAACATTGCTGCAGCTCTGATACAAGTTTTATCTATAGGGAAAATGACAGAGCACTGCAGCGTTTGGGTGTTCTGTGTTTGTCTGAGAATATTAGTCTACCGAAATACGGATATTCCACACTAGCTGAAGCTGATTGGTCAATTGGGACCTGGAAGGTGAGCCGCAAACCCCTATTGGAAACAACGAACTTGTGTGAACTATAGAAAAGACATATTCAATTTACTTCACCTTAATTTGTATAGCGCTTTTACAATGTAGATTGTGCCAAAGCATCTCTACATTGAAGGTTATAGTAAACTGAAGCAGTGTCAGTCCAGTGTTCAGTGTTGGAGTTTAGTGTGGTTTAATATTCACTACTGAGAGTCCAAACACTGAAGATTAATCCATCGGTGCGCAGCTCTACAAGTCCCGAACCATGCGAGCCAGTGGCGACATCAGCGAGGAAAAAACTTCACCAATTGGCGAAAGTGAAAAATTAAATAAACCTCGATTAAAACCAGGCTCAGTTTGGCACGACCTTTTCCCCTATGGCCAGACGTCTGGTGCAGAGCTGCAGTCTAGGCGCCTGAGGCTGGAGAACTCCAGGCTCGTCTGTCCTTGAAGCGTCACAGGAATCAGCCTCATGCAGTCTACTCCGCCATGCACCAAACAGCTGCTCAGGATACAGCCTGGTCCAGGATTATGGAACCTTGGGCTTGTCTCATCACAGGTCTTGGATCCCATGATATGTGAAGCCGCCGTCATTTGGGATCTCCATCAGTTTATCTTCTTGCACAGACATGCTGGATTCACCTGATCTGTTGACCAATGGGTTGCAGATCCATTCCTTGGCAGTTTGTGGGTCCTTCACTGGGCCTTTTCCCCTCCAAAGACGTCTGTCTCTTACTTATTTTGCTGCTTGTGGGTTAAATTTGGGCGCTGACCTGACTGAGATGTAACCCAGAGAGAGTTTACTTTCCAAAATAAAAGATCATTCAGACTCAGATAATAAATAAAACTGAAATAATTAATGATTTCTTGTGTGGCCCGGTACCAGCTTATTCACAGACTGCTATCGGTCCACAGCCCGGTGATTGAGGACCACCGATGTGGATAGCAGAGAACAATTTCACCTACTAAACCAATGCAGTACATGACACCTCTTAAGTAAAACAGACGCTGCGGGCCTGTTTCTGCAGATCACATTGCAGATTGTGTGAAACTGATGTGTTGTTTGTCCCACAGGTTTCCCAGCGGCGGCATCGGCTTATCCAGCAGCTCCGGCTCCAGCTGTAGCTCAGCCAGCATTCAGCACCTACACCATCGTCCAGCCCTCTGTGGTGGTGGTGGGGGGATGTCCAGCCTGCAGGTCAGCCTCATACACACACACTCACATTTTAATTTAAATAAGGATTCAACACTGCAATTTACATAAAACATTGATAAATTTGGATAAATAATCAATGCTGGATTGAGTTAAAGGGGCAGTTCACACAAAAAATGAAAAGTGTGATCATTTATATACTCGTTTCAGACCAGTTTGAGTTTCTTAATGAAGATCTCCTGGAGAATAAACAACCATTGACTTCAATAGTCATTTCTGTTCCTACTATGGGCATCAATGCTTACTTTTCCCCGCCATATGTTCTTCAGTATATCTTCATTAGTGTTCAACAGAAGAAACAAACTCATAAACTTCAGTAAACGAGGAGGAAATTCACGATAAGGGGAATTTAAACCATATAAATAAGAAGTGAATCTGAGGAAATGGTCACAGTACTGACCCATAATGAGTGTTTTCAGTGAACAAAGCCAAAGAGAGAAGTGTGTGTTCGTCTTTAGACATCTTGATGTGTTTACTAACATGAACAAACTATCAGTAATATATTTCATATGGTATTTATTCATTTATGTTAAGGTTATTTTAGTTAAATAACGTTAATGTTAACTCACAGTGCATCAACATCCAAAGTTGTGCTTTTAGCATTAGTTAAACTATGATTGATAAATGCTGTACAATATTATTGATGCTCAGTGGATCACTAATGGACCGTTATTCAGATGTGTTCCCTCTGAATTAATAAGACTGTTGTGGTAAATCCCATCCATTTAGTGTGTTTACATTGGAGAAAACACTGACAGTAGTGCAGTGCAATGAGGAAACCATCTTTATAACGAGCTCTAGTTAGTCTGATCAGCTGCAGGAAGGAAGGAAACCGAAATAAAGGCGTCAGTTCTGCTGCATCGGGTGGTTTGGTCATCATGTGTGTTTGTGATCATGTGACTGACCCCAGATCTGCTGCTAACTCATCATGACTAGGCCAGATCAGACTTCTGCTCTTCTACGTGTAGAAATGTGTTGAAATAGTCTGTGTCTTGAACAGAAATTGAGTAAAAATAGAAAAGAATTAAAATTGAACAGGAGGGCTTATCATTCTGATTTATATATCAGAATACATACATATATATATTTCAGTCCAAACACTGAAGAGTAATCCCTCGATAATAATGAGGTTATGAATAAAAATAAATAAATAAATAAAAATCACCCCAAATTTGCCTCATGCTGTTTAGGAAGTCTTACTGAGGGAAATGATGTCCTCAAAGCTCCCGTGAAGTGCTTTGACATGTGCATTTTTAGTTTAACTCTGTTTTTTTATTGAAATATATTAGTCAGAGAGCCACAGCATCAGATACACAGAAGCAGTGGACGCTCCCATGTAGCGGCAGAACACAATTTGCTCACATTTTCTTTCTTTCTGAATGAAGTAATACAATTACATATTCTTGCATTAAAGGAAAATAATAAAAAAATAAAAACACAAATAAAATAATAATATTAATAATAATAAGATAGGAAAAAAATAAAATTATAGATAAAGTAACACGTATTAGGCCAAACAACAATACAAAAAATATAAAAAAACTATTATGCAAAGGGTACAGCAGTAGAAAATAAATAAAATAAAATAAGATAATAATAAAATAAATAAAATAAAAATACACTAAGTAAGCCAGGGGCAGGGAAAATAGGTCAGCT
>CAIGQQ010038027.1:1232696-1244810 GCA_903798035.1 Danio albolineatus | reverse complement strand
AAATACAATAAAAATACACTAAGTAAGCCAGGGGCAGGGAAAATAGGTCAGCTATATACTTGCATACAAATACACATATTTATTTATTTATTTTTATTTTTAAAGTGTAAAAGGGAAAATAATAAAAAAACACAAATAAAATAATAATATTAATAATAATAAGATAGGAAAAAATAACATTATAGATTAAGTAACACATATTAGGCCAAACAACAATATAGAAAATATAAAAATACAATTATGCAAAGAGTACAGCAGTAAAAAATAAATAAAATAAAATAAGATAATAATAAAATAAATACAATAAAAACACACTCTTCATTCATAACTAAGCCAGGGGCAGGGAAAATAGGTCAGCTATATACTTACATACAAATACACATTTATTTATTTATTATTTTTATTTTTAACGTGTAAGAGGAAGGGTGACGTGCATTTTTATATTGGAGGTTTAATCAGTAGTAATGTGAAAGTACAATTATTAAGGATGTTTTAAATGTGCTGATGAGTAGGGCCACACGGAATCTGTGCACGCAGATTTTTAGCCCATCATTGATTCTGTTTATTTACTGGTGTAAATGTGTGTAAATTTATATTTATTCAGTTTTTTAATTAATTTCAGTAAAATTATTGATTAATATAAAAAATATTCATATGATTTATTTACAATACAGTTTGCAAAGTAATATTTTCTGTCTTTTAGTAGAGATTTTATATGAGAGGCTTGCTTTGTTTACCAAAACAAGCGGATCTAATTGGATTTGCATTGTACACATTAAATAAAAGTTAAAAAGGGATTACTTTTTATTTCATATATTAAAGTTTTTGTTATGATACTCCTAAAATCATTCCACAAATCCGCAGATTTTTCACAAAATACAGAAATAGCAAAAAAATGTCCGCAGATTCCATTTGGCCCTACCTATGAGTCAAGAATAGAGCATATGTATGTGCAGTTATAAACCGTTTATTAACGTCTACTACTGTGGAGTTAATGCTTAATAAATAATGACTTCACTATTGCTAATTATGAAGTTACAGAGTGATTCGCTTGCTTGATTTATGAAAAACGCCCTTAATTTTGACTCATTAGACATTATTTCTAGAAAATGCTTCTTGATTTAAGAAATTTTGGACTCTGAACAAGACAGAAAAGGCTGTAGTTTTAGTCTCAGTGTTGCTTTACTGACCGTGCGGTGTTGTCTTTCAGGGTTGGCGTGCTGGAGGACGACTTCACTTGTCTGGGAATCATGTGTGCCATCTTCTTCTTCCCGCTGGGCATCCTCTTCTGCCTGGCGCTGCGTCAGAGGAGATGCCCAAACTGCGGAGCCACCTTCGGCTAGAAACGGACCAAACGCACGCCGTCTTTTAGAGCATCAGCATACGTTAATCACTGCACACCAATAATGCCAAACCGCGCTCATGTTAACCACTGTAATGATGAAGAAACCAGCCACAAACCTCCAAGATGATGATGATGATGATGATGTGTTTTTAGTAGTGCTGGACAAACATGAATCGCATCCACAATTAAAGTTTGTTTTGACATAATATATAGTTTATTTCCCAGATGCTGTTTCTCAGATTCAGGAGTTTCTCACAGTATTTCCTCTAATATTCTTTCTTCTGGAGAAAGTCTTATTTGTTTTATTTTGGCTAGAATAAAAGCAGTTCTTAATCGTTTTAAGCTCAATATTATTATCCCCCTTCAGCAATATTAGTGTTGGATGCGTCCGATGCGCTGTGCATTATGGGATGAGGATAACAATATTTGTGGACAGCGCTTTACCAACTGAGAGAGAGGGGGAAACATCACCTGATGGATCGTTGGTAATATTAGCAGAAGATGAGCATGTCGAGTTTAGCTAGATTAGTTCACGCCTCCTCCTGAAGTGACTTGCGATGCACCTTCACCATTTGCAATGCATTAAACATTGGCCCCGTTTACACTAGTGCGTTTTAGTTTTAAAACGGCGTTTTAGCATGAAAACGATCCGCGTCCACACTAGCGTTTCACCCAGCGTTTCTGAACATATCTCCATCCACACTACTCCACCACAAACGTATATCACGTGACCATTTGCGCACTCTGGGCATGCGCGTTCAAGTATAAACAGGAAGCATGTGTCTCGCTCGACCCACGATTTGGTTCGTATGACCATGTTTGACTCACGATTTGGTTCATTTCACGATTTTTGACCCACGATTTGGTTCATATCGCGATTTTATTATTATTTTTTACCCACGATTGGGTTCGTATCATGATTTTTGACCCACAATTCGGTTCATATCATGTTTGACTTGCAATTCGGTTCGTATCATGATTTTTGACCCACGATTCGGTTCATATCACGATTTTTGACCCACGATTCGGTTCATATCACGATTTTTGACCCACGATTCGGTTTGTATAGGCCCCGTTTACACTAGTGTGTTTTTGTTTTAAAACGGCATTTTAGCATAAAAACGATCCGCGTCCACACTAGCGTTTCACCCAGCGTTTGTGAACATATCTCCATCCACACTACGCCACCACAAACCTATATCATGTGACCATTCGTGCACTCTGGGCATGCGCGTCCAAGTATAAACAGGAAGCATGTGTCTCGCTCGACCCACGATTTGGTTCGTATGACCATGTTTGACCCACGATTTGGTTCGTATCACGATTTTTGACTTACGATTTGGTTCATTTTACGATTTTTGACCCACAATTCGGTTCATATCGCGATTTTATAATTTTTTTTACCCACGATTGGGTTCGTATCATGATTTTTGACCCACAATTCGGTTCATATCATGTTTGACTCGCAATTCGGTTCGTATCATGATTTTTGACCCACGATTTGGTTCATATCGTGATTTTTGACCCACGATTCGGTTTGTATAGGCCCCGTTTACACTAGTGTGTTTTTGTTTTAAAACGGCATTTTAGCATAAAAACGATTCGCGTCCACACTAGCGTTTCACCCAGCGTTTCTGAACATATCTCCATCCACACTACGCCACCACAAACCTATATCCCGTGACCATTGGCGCACTCTGGGCATGCACGTTCAAGTATAAACAGGAAGCACGTGTCTCACTCTGTGTTCTAAATAGGGTTTACGCCGCTTGAAACGCGAGCGATTAGCGAGTGCTGGAACAGTAGCTTGCCTCTTGTAAATATATGCAGCTGTTGTAGTAAAAGGCAGAGTTTAACTGCACAATGGCACCTAAAAGGGACAATAGTGCAAACAACGCTCCCATTTCTGCGTCCATGTTGTTGTTTACAGTGAAGGCTGGTCTGCCTTAATAAACAGAATCAATGATGGGCTAAAAATCTGCGTAATTCTGCGCGCGCAGATTCCCTGTGGCCCTAGACATGAGATATTAACACTAGGGTTTGGGTGATGTCGACTAATTTGGCATGGATGTCTAATGTGAAACATCACGATAGATGATGGCATCATCATCATAGGCGGCGGTGAATTCATTATATATGAATAATTAATTAGTTCATAAGGATTTAATTATTAGTAGCCTACCGTTTAACTACCTGACCCGCATGCTCTTTGTTTTACCCATAAATCATCAATAAATAAAGATACACACAGATGAGCACCTGTCAATCACTGTTGGAACAACCAACAGTATCTGAGGTTTCCGCTAACATTACTGAGCACAAAGACTGAAGCAGTGTGCTGACGCTGAGACACGTTACCTGATAGATTCAGAAGAGCGAAGAGTCGTTAGACAGAGACGAGATTAATTAAAGATCACGTTTAACAACTATAGTGAGACGCCATCCAGCGGGACATCCTTCATCAACTGACCCACCTGCACTGCTCTCTGGGGTTTAGTGCTCAAAGCGCCCGCTGACTGCCTGGAGCTCAGATGTGTGCATATGATAGAGCGCATGACAGAGTGTGTGTGGACGGAGGGCTGTTCAGAAACGCTAGATGTGGGTAATCTTCGGTCTAAAAATGACACGTATCAGTGTAAACGGGGTCTGTGTGTGTGTTTTTCATGAGCAGGTTGCTGCTGCGGTGGATTGCGATGCCGGCTCAGCCATCAGTGATGAACAATGGCATCATCTATCGACCCAACCCTAGATAAAACTATTACGTTTAGAAATGTGTTGAATAAATCTTCCTTCTGTTAAACAGACTTAGGGAATAATTATATATTATAATTATAAATCAATAACATTTGCTCATATATATAGATGCATGTGTGTACTTGTATAAATATACACAGCACATATACATATATATATATATATTAAGTCGAAACAAACTTTAATTTGTGTATGCGCCTGATAAATCCCAGCCCTAGTTTGTTATCTCCTGCTGATCCTCTGTGTTGTCTCTAGGAGATGCTCCAGTCATTGAATCACCAGTGCCTTTATGATGGCAGAGAAGCGGGCGGGAAACACCGTGGACGTTTCATCTGCGCTGCTTTATTTGAATTAAATCCCCCCTCTTGACTATTATACGTTTCTCGAATAATCCTGCATCAGTTTCGCTCTTGTTCTACGGTTTTGATCGTTGTTTGTATATTATGGATCACTTTTTAGACCATTGATGGGGTGTTTTTATTTGATTTGTTCTAGGGGGCCATGTTATCCTCACGCTGCACTGATGTGGTCAGTGTTAAAGGGATAGTTCACGCAAAAAATGAACATTGTGTCACCTTCTACTTATTCCAGAGAGCTTTATGAGCTTTGTACTTCTGTTGAAAACAAAAGAAGATGTTTTGAAAAATGTTTGAAAACTTTAACCATTGACTTCCATAGTATTTGTTTTTTTTCCCACTATGGAAGTCAATGGTTACAGGTTTCCAACATTTTTCTGAATATCTTCTGTTATGTTCAACACCAGAATGAAATTCATTCTGTTAAACGCAACAGATACTTTTAAAAAAATGTAAGAAACCTGTAACCATTGACTTCTGTAGTTTTTTTATTCCTGCTATGGAAGTCAATGGTTACAGGTTTCCAACATTTTTCTTAATATCTGCTTTTGTTTTTAATAGAAGAAACTCGTTCAGTTGAACACAAGATGTTTTAAATAATGTTGGAAACCTGTAACCATTGCACTGTGGAAGTCAATGGTTACACGTTTCCAACATTCTTCAAAATATCTTCTTTTGTGTTCGACACCAGAAAGAAACTCATTCTGTTGAACACAAAATATATTTTGTTGGAAACCTGTAACCATTTACTTGGAAACCTGTAACCATTGCACGAAAGTCAATGGTTACAGGTTTCCAACATTCTTCAAAATATCTTATTTTGTGCTCAACGAAAGAAATTTATTTTGTTTAACACAAAAGACACTTTGAAAAATGTTGGACACCTGTAACCATTGACTTTCATAGTAGGAAAAACAAATACTACATGTATGAAACCTGTAACCATTGACATGGAAACCTGCAACCATTGACTTCCATAGTATTTGTTTTTCCTACTATGAAAGTCAGTGGTTACAGGTTTCCAACATTCTTCAAAATATCTACTTTTGTGTTCAACACCAGAAAAAAATTCATCCTGTTGAACACAAAAGATATTTTGTTGGAAACCTGTAACCATTTCACTATGGAAGTCAACAGGTTTCCAACATTCTTCAAACTATCTTTTTTTGTGCTCAACAGAAGAACTCATAATGTTTTGGAAACTGAATGATTAATTCCTCAAGGTGGACTGTCTCTTTAAATGGGGTTTCTCTGAAATCTGCAGTACAGGAGACGCTGTAATAGAAATCCTCCTGCAGTTGCTGTTGGACGATGGTCCTTCCAGTGACCGACAATCAGTCTGCTTTTATTCCTCATGTTTCTTCAGCTTTGTATTATCCGTCATGTGCCGTACACACTAGCCACGCTCTTATGATCAGTTATGACCTTTTATATTATTACATCAGAGAGATTGTAAATAAATTCTACTAGTGTCGCTTCTGTCTGAGTGTCTGATTATTTAGAAATCGCTCGTCTTCCTGCTTCAGTGGGACGTCATCCTTGATCAACTGTGCACCTGCTGACTGTCTGGAGCTCAGACGAGCGTATATGCTAGTGTGTGTGGTCACGTGATGTGTGTTTTCAGTGGTATACTGTGGACGGAGGGCTGTTCAGAAATGCTAGATGAAGCTTCAGTGTGGATGTGAATCAGCTTTGGTTTAAAATACAATGGGCTAGTTGCACATGATGGCGCCAGTGAGCTTCCGAGACGCAAGTGTGTGCGTGTTCACTTCCCGTCGCATAGAACTATGAGGGAAATTTAGCATTTTTGTCACCAAAAATAAGCCTGTTTAAAATAATAATAAAAAAACAAAGTAGTTTATCATCGACAGGAGAAGACATCCTCACTGCTCTGCTGCACACCTCAGTGCACTGATTTGCTTTCATTTTTTCCCTGTCGTGCTGCTCACTGCGCCTCCGTGACGCCGTTTCTGGACCTTTAAGCCCTCTCCTTCTCAGGGGACAAACAGAAATGAAGCTGATAGTTTGACCATCCATGTGACCGTATTAAATCGAGACGCCTTTGCTGCTTCCCAATTCTCAGACTTCTAAAATTCTGTACTTTTTTGTGAAGGAAAACACTACTTTTGAGTGTGTCAAAGAAGAGCATGCGAGCATTAAGACATACTCCTTCCTCGTTAACAGATGGTTATGTTGCTTAGGTATGATGATCCTGTCAATCATCCACACATAATGCACATTTCTGTCGTATTTAATTTCCTACCTTACTAGCAGGCCCGGATTAAGAATTCAGAGGCCCCTGGGCACAATGTCCTGTAGGGTCCTTACCTAATTCAACCCCCATAGTTGAATTAAAAAATAAGATTAATATATTTTTAATGAAATTAAAGAGCCCCTATTATGGGTTTTTGAAAATGAGCTTGTATGCAGTGTGTAGCACAGCTCTGAGTGCAGTGAAATGTCCAGCTGAGGCTTAAATCTGAAAGTGCACAGTGTTTAACACTATTGATTAATCTATAAAAGAGTCGACTCATAGTTCCTCAAACGAGTCGCCGTGCTTACGAGTCTTTAGCCGTTTCAGCATGACGTGAACACGAAACATAAAGCCCCGCCCATTTATGCGCGCGCAGATTCGAAACCCCCAACCCCGCCCACAAACAACAGCGGTGCGAAAACGTTGCCAGATCGGGCGGTTTTAAATTTGATTGTGCAGGTAAAACCTTTTGGAGAGGGTTTGGGCTGAAATCAGTCAGCTACATCTGGCAACACAGTGAAGAGCGTTGTGCTTAGCTGGAGATTGGAAGTGTGCAGAGAACCCAGAGAAGAGACTTTGAAGAGTTAGTAGTTTCTGCAGAAATACCTCAGCATTAAACTCAGCCATGAGCTGTTCCCCCTCCGAGGAGTGCTTACAACGGAGGATTCGGAGCACCAGGACATTTTCCTGGCCTGCTATCCAGCAAGTGTGAGTGTGTGTGATTAAAACGGTCGCCTCATTGTTTTCTCCAGCTTGTAAATGATGTATTTAATTGTGTTTTGTAACTTGTAACCGCTTGTAGTGTCTCTGGTTAACTTGTGTTCTCATATCGCGTCTAAAAGCACGTTGTAAACGGGACGCGACGCTGTGTTTACGGATTAAAATGCATTTGAGCGTGTTCCTCTGCTGTTTGTCGTTGCTATGGCTACATCAGCTCTCCTACACACGTGCAGCGGTGCTGTTTCATAATGGTTCAGCTTTTGCCGCTGTGTGCATTAATACTGCACGTGTGTCGCTGTTTTTACTTCTGGTTAAGAATAGAGTGATATGCTGGGAGACCGGGGGGCTAGTTTCGGGGGTGAGGGGTCTAAAATACGGGCGACTCCCAATAAAAACGAGTGTTAGCAGATTAGCTCACGCACACGCTATGACTACCTCAATGTTGATCAGCCGTGGTGGGCATTCTCTCGCACTGAATGATGTCGACCAATCGCAACAGACTGGGTCATCGGTCCAATCAGCGCAGTTTAGCATCGCGCGAAGGAGGGGTTTTGGAACAAATGAATCCCTGAACGATTCATATAGGAGTCGCTGGGATGATGAGGTAAAAATAAATGCAGATTATAAGACAATGAAAGTGTTTTTTGACCATGCATACAGATCAGCCTGCTGTTGGAGACCCCTAAAACCAAAATATGACTCTTTTCAATGTATAATAGGGGCTCTTTAATTTATAATGTGTTGCCCACATTTCAAAAATAAATGATATACAGTTCGTATATTTATAGTCTACAAAGATTTAACTTATTTTTTAAAAGCATTTAAAGCACACTTTGAAAACAAAATACTAATAAAACTAATGAAAATGTATGTATTTTAATATACTTGTTCAAGTTCACTGAAGCAGTACTAAAATATATATTTAAGGGTGTTTGACGTCTAAAAACCATAATACACACGCTCATTAATGATTCCTACTTGTCTTTCTCGTGATGAAAACGGCAAAAACTGAAATGTAGTGGGGGAAAAAAAGAAGAACGTGTTCATCAGACGCTGGATTCGAATTGGCTTCATGATCGATCGCGTCAAAACATATTGCCATGCGCTTTATGAGCTACACCACTCACGCTGCTGTCATCACTCAAACAGTGATGGGCGGGAGTCATTCAACTAGCTTATTCCAACGAGGTGCGCTATTTTGTACTATTTGCCAAAATTAACACTCCAAAATCTGCATTTTTCCCACCTTGCAGGGGCCCCAGGTGCGCATGGGGCCCATGGGTTATTTTTTCTACCCAAACGTTGGGTTGAGGCATTTGGGTAAGGCTCATACAATATTCACCTGTTTGTTTGTTTTTATGTGCTTAATGATTTTAAAAGAGCTCAAAATTACATTTGAAAATATAACCCATTAATTAAGTCAAACTAACCTATTATTTAAGTAAAAATAACCAATTATTGGGTAGAAAAAAACAACCCATTTTTGGGGTTAAAAAATAATAACCTTTTTTACTTACTTGGGTTAATTTAACCCCTGATGTGTTCTGTCCTATATTTACCCAGCAATAGGGTGAAAAACAACCCAATTTGGGTAGTTTTTAACACTGTGTTTTTTACAGTGAAGCGTGTCAACTTTCTCTCTTGTTCTTCTTGTGTATCAAGCGGGTGTCAGAAGCTCAGCACCACCCTGTGCACCACCTAACATCAAGGAGTGATTCTGCAGACTCGTCAGCTCGACGCCAGAGAAAAATGCGGAAAAACATCTCGAAAAACGCCAACGATAAACACAAAGCGTCCCGGTGTGTACGAGCCTTTACTGTACATCTTAAAAAAACAAAACTGACAATATTAAAAAGTTCAGATCACACATTTATTCTCTTCTGTATTTACAAAATGATACACTAAAAGTGCAGCTAGCTGATCTGTCGGACTAAATGCAGAGTCATCCACTCCCTCAGTAGATTCAGTCCTCTCTCTCTCTCTACACCACAACTCTCACACTGGACTCCTGGAGAGCTGCAGCTCTGCACAGTTCTGCTCCAACCCCAATCAAACACAGCTGATCCAAACCATCAAAACAACCAGAGACTCTTCAGCAGGTGTGAGCTGGAGCTAAACTATGCAGAGCTGCTACATACACACACAATGCAACTAAATGTGTTCCTTACTTAGAAATTGTGTCTCGTTTCTAGTCTAAATACCTAAAAACTCCTTTAAATCAAGCAGTTTTATCTAGAAATAGCAAGATTATATTAGCAACTAGCAAACCAGACATAATAAATCCCCATCATCAGTCCTGCTTTACACTAATGCTGGATTAGCTAACGTTAGTTGATGTGTTTAACATGAACAGTGCTTGTACAGCAGTTATTGATCACCGGTCAGCAGTTGCTAATGCATTATTAACATCTGAATCCTTGCTTGTTAATATTAGTTGACTTAACATGACTTTATTTGCATTAATTAACATTAACAGCGATCGATAAACACTGTAATGAATGTATTGCTTATTGTTTGTCCATCATTAACTATTATTAACTAATACAACGTTAAAAAAAGCCAAATAATCCATCAATGGGGAGAATGAAATGATCTTACTTTAGGTTTGACGTTAGATTAGATCCCTCACCCCATTGTTTAACAAGTTTTAAGTGAAATCTCGCTTCATTTTGACTCACTAATTAACATTAACAGCGATCGATAAACACTGTAATGAATGTATTGCTTATTGTTTGTCCATCATTAACTATTATTAACTAATACAACGTTAAAAAAAGCCAAATAATCCATCAATGGGGAGAATGAAATGATCTTACTTTAGGTTTGACGTTAGATTAGATCCCTCACCCCATTGTTTAACAAGTTTTAAGTGAAATCTCGCTTCATTTTGACTCACTAATTAACATTAACAGCGATCGATAAACACTGTAATGAATGTATTGCTCATTGTTTGTCCATTATAATGAATATATTAACTATTGTTAACTAATAAAACAGGCCAAATAATCCACCAAAGGGGAGAATAAATGATCTTCCTTTAGGTTTGACGTTAGATTAGATCCCTCACCCCATTGTTTAGCTTGTTTTAAGTCAAATCTCGCTTCAATTTGACTCATTATTTCTGAAAACAACAGGATTAGCTAACGTTAGTTGATGCGTTTAACATGAACAGTGCTTGTACAGCAGTTATTGATCACCGTTTGGCATTTTCTGGTAATATTAGTTGACTTAACATGACTTTATTTTGCATAATTAACATTAACAGCGGTCAATAAACACTGTAATGAATGTATTGCTCATTTGTTAGTCCATCATTACCTATTATTAACTAATACAATGTTAAAACAGGCCAAATAATCCATCAATGGGGAGAATGAAATGATCTTACTTTAGGTTTGACATTAGATTATATCCCTCACCCCATTGTTTAGCTTGTTTTAAGTCAAATCTCGCTTCATTTTGACTCATTATTTCTGAAAACGACACAATATTTGTTGTTTTTTTCTCCAAAATGCTTCTCGATTTCATTGTTTTTAGATATTTGGAATAGAAACGAGACCAAAACTGTAAGTATGAACAGCACTTCTGCAGTGCACATATTAATCTATATCAATATCTGAAGCAGAGAGAGAGAGAGGGAGGTGAAGGTTTAAAAGTGACTAACATAAATAGTGTTGTGCGTGTGTGTGTGTGTGTGTGTGTGTGTGTGTGTGTGTGTGTGTGTGTGACTGTACTGAATGACGGTCAGATGATCGGGGCTGATCTGTCATTGGTGACTGTCGGCCGGAGTTTAACCGTGGCGAATGGATTTCCTGCCCTACAAGATAAACACACACACACAAACACACACACACACACACACACACACACACACGCACACACACGCACACACACACACACACACACATTTTATTTAAATGTAACTTAAGGAAGAGCATGTCTTGCTTTGCTTTCCCCTTTATTGTTAGAACTTTGGTCAACCTTGTTGCTTTAAAGCGCGTTATAAACAGTGTTGTGGAAAGTTGCTGCTGAAAGTAATCCATTACCAGTTACACTACTTTGGTACTTTTCATGTTATATTAGCTTTGAGTTACTTTTGCACAGTGGTGTAAAGTAACTAACTACAAATACTCAAACTACTGTAACTGAGTAGTTTTTCTCAGGAGTTGTAATTTACTGTGTGCTTTTCCTTCCCCTTGAGCACATGTTTAGTGCAGTATCAGTGCTTTTCCTCCACTACTGTCCTTCATCCTGCAGTCACTACTGTATTTCTGTCTTGTCTATGGTCATTGTCTACAGTAGAAAGATCAGTCCTGTGATTCCTGTCCAATTAAATCACACATAGAAAGTAAATCACATCATACTGAACAACCTCAAGACATGGGCGCTTTATAAACGCAGCAAACCTTTGGGGAACATTAAACATGTCCAAGAAGATGATCAAAATCTGCACACGCAATGATCCAGAGACTGTTTATAGACTGCATGTGACTGAAAATGGTGGATGTCGACTGGATGAGGACTGAAATCACCAAACAAGTGATTTCACAACGAATGAAGGAGAGAACAAACAAATAATTGAAGGAAGGAGGGAACAAACGAATGAATGAAGGAAGGAGAGAAACAAATAACTGAAGAAAGGAGGGAACAAACGAATGAAGGAAGGAAGGAGAGAACAAACAAAT
>CAIGQQ010038027.1:1076292-1106072 GCA_903798035.1 Danio albolineatus | reverse complement strand
CAACCAACCAACCAGTCAGTCAGTCAGTCAGTCAACCAACCAACCAATCAACAGTCAGTCAGTCAGTCAGTCAACCAACCAATCAACAGTCAGTCAGTCAGTCAGTCAGTCAGTCAACCAACCAATCAACAGTCAGTCAGTCAGTCAACCAACCAATCAACAGTCATCCAGTTAATCAACCAACCAACCAGTCAGTTAATCAGTCAAACAACCAACCAACCAACCAACCAATCAACAGTCATTCAGTTAATCCACCAACCAACCAGTCAGTCAGGCAGTCAGTCAGTCAGTCAACCAACCAACTAACCAACCAATCAACCAGTTGGTCAGCCAGTCAACCAACCAACAAACTAACTAACCAATGGTAACCTTTTAAAGGGTTTTTAATTAGTATGTTTTATGATGTCATAAGTCAGAAGCCCTTGTTATTAGCCACACCAGTAGCCATTGTGTAAACTGCAGTATGGCTGGCTGTTTTAACATTTAACCTAAACTAAGAAAACGACTGGCATCTATTTTAGCATCTACATTTTTAAGAGTTTTTCCTTCAAACAAGCAAAATAATCTGTCAATGGGGTAAATATCCACGAAATGGGGTAAATAATAGACATTTATTTAAAAGGGAAGACAATATTATTTACTCACCCCATTGGCAGATTATTTGACTTGTTTTAACTAAAAACTTGCTTAGTTTGGACTCACTATTTCTAAAAACATTTAAGGATTTAAGATATTTGGACTGGAAATGCAACAAAAACTCTATTTAAGAGAAGCATTTGTTCAGCAGTGCAGTGGGATGATTGATATGCTGTTAAAGTGAAGGGTTGGTGTCCAGTGTTAAGGAGATGGACATCTGCTTGTTTCTGCTCCACCAGATGCACAGCCTCTCAGCAACCTGATTTCACAGCCAGACATGAACGTTTTTTTTTCTTCATGCTGAATATTTTGCCATGAGGCCGTGCGGCTCCAACACGTGAGAGAGCTTCACATTATTGAGCTTCTGGGCTAAAACGTAAAACGTACCGTTGAGGCCGAAGAACTGAATGAATCATCACTTCACATAAAAGGACTTGCAGAGAGAGATGTTCAGTACATAAAAACACTGCTGTGAAAGCTAAAATGTTTTGGTAGAATGGGCAGGGAATGCAGAAAGCAACAAAATCTTGAAGACTGAGAGGGAAAAATGAATCCCAACCATCAGCTAAACTGTGGATGGAATTGCTTCGAGCGCGATTAAACCTTTAACAGGGACCTATAATGATATCTGTGTGAAAAAGTGAACAGAAGTTCGTCAGGCACCAGACACTTTACTAAAAACACTTCTATATATTTGCTATGTTTGTTTGTATAGTTAATATTTAAATATTTGGTAACTCTTTATATTAAAAGTACATGAATAACGATGTGTTAATATGTAAACTAAACATTACTATAATTATGAATTAATGAAGAGTTAAGGCATAGGTTATTCATGAACTAACTTTAAAGGGTCACGAAACCCCCCAGTCTCAGCGTGGTGTTTTCACACCTCTACTTTGGAAAAGCTCAGGAAAGTGGGCGTGTCCAGCTCTGTTTAGGTGGGAGTGTCAGGGAAGGGGAAAGAGGGAAGGTTTTGCATAAAAATGGGAGTTTCCATTTGTGTACGCGCTGATTTTCACACAGATTTGCAAACACAGACGCAGAGGAGAAAGACAATGAGTGTGTTTACAGGGACATCAGTAATCAAATTACAGTGTTGGGTAAGTTACTTTAAAAAAGTAATTAATTACTAATTACTAATTACTAATTACTTAATCAATATTGTATTTAAAATACTTTTCTAATTACTGTGTCTGAAAAGTAACTTAATTACTCAATAAGTAACTTAACTAAATACTTCTTGAAATCCCTATAAACCTTGAGTGGACAAATAATAAATATTTAACTCTGTAAATAATAAATACTTAAATAAAACATATGAGTCAAACATGAAATAGTTTAGCCTTTTAGTTTTCTGAATCATCTTTATTATATTCTATTAAAAAATCTATAATAATTACATGCATAATAATGTTTAGTTTGCAATGTAACCTTCTTAAATATTATTCTGCATATCTATCGATCAGGCAGGATCAGGCAAACTCTACAAAAACAGCATTATTATTGGCGGTATTAGACTGAAAGCCCGTGCAGTATGATCTGAAGTGGACAAAAGGCTTCAGATTTATACGGCATGTTTTTGAACTGGATTGTGTCTCTCTTGTTTCCCTGTGATCCGATCCAGCAAAAGGTGTCTTATTACTCTGTAAACAGAGCAGCATCAGTCATGTTAAACTCGCCGACTCCCTCTGTCACATCTGCGTAGTCATCCTAGCCTTTCTCATAGTAATGAACCAGCCCATGTAAGGTGCGCGATAGCCTTGAAAAAGCCGCGCGCTACAGCAGGCAGGCGCGCAATGAGGAAAAATAAATAGATTAATACTGTAATGTTCTTGTCTGGGAATATTTTCATTTGGTAAAACAGCCACTGGCTTCAGCTGAGTCCGACATCTTCCGCTTTATGACTAGCAGCAAACTGGCGCGCGGCGCTATCACATGCACCTGCACTACGAGGATTTTAAAGCGCCAGAGTTTACTTTTACCTTTAGAACATAAATTAATAAAATTGTGTAAGATTATTCAGCGAGTTTAATTATTTTACAATGTAACGCAGGTACATTATAAGTAACTGTAATTAAAATACATAAAAATGAACAGTAATTAGTTACTTTAGTACTTTAGTATTTGCTAAATTATTAATTTGTCGACTTTAATGGCACTTTCTCTTTATTTTCGGGTTCGCGTGATGGGCAGGGCTTCTGTCTATGGTTTGGTGACTGTAGCTTTATGACTAACGGGGGTTTTATAGAGAGAATAACTGTGTTTATGTGCTTTATGAAGGCTGATAAACAGCGTCGATACGCTTGGAGCTGTATCTGAGTCCATTAGATTATTTCAGAGGTGCAGCAGCTCTGTGAGCTCATAAACTCCTACAGACACTGAACCTGGATGATGGAAGCTTTCAGCGGTGCTTCTGAGTTTGATGAACTGTTGTCGGCAGGAGGATTTTCCCCCGAGACACCAACAACAGGCGCTACGTCATAATCACACCCCCACAAGAGCAAGCTCCTGATTGGTTAACGTGGCGCGAATGTCCGCTAAAGCTCAGATTTTCAAACTGGAGGGATTCGCGCGTTAAGCGAGTCAAACGCGCATAACGCTCAATTTGCGCAGCGCCATTTGCGCAATTCGCGTCATTCGCGCGTATCGCACCGCAGGATGCCTATTCGCACCTTTGCATTGACTTAACATGTAAATCACTCGCACTTGACACGGAAGAATGCAGCATAACAGGTACAAACAATCTTCGAAGCGATCATGAATATTAATGAAGTTGCGCCGCATACGCAATAGAGCGCTCTGGTTGGTTCGAACCAAGTCTTTCTCATGAATAAATGCCGCATGCTCAAAGACGTCAGGATGTACTCGCCCGTACAGGCGTCCACTCTCCACGCTAGAATACACACAGGGATCTCATCAGTGTGACACAGCTTCAAAAATTCGTTTCAAACCGGAAGAACGAATTAGCTCGAAATCACGCAAAAACAACCAATTTTCACTTTTTAGTTGATTATATGTGTCCTAATAGTGTTTATAGCAGCGCGGGACACATATATGACTGTCAATAGCTCAAACACATGTGTTTTGGTGTTTCGTGGCCCTTTAACTACAACATGAGTCACTAGAGTCCATGTGTAAATAAAGGTGGTACATAGGAATCAGATAACAGAGATGCCTGATTGACTTTCATAACAGTTATATAACAGTGTTGTTTTAATTGTTAAAGCACACTGTCTGCAGTCTGTGTCCTACTGACATCTGACACAAGTGTCTCTGATGAGTTTTCACTTATCATCATGATGGAGGAAGCAAAGATCTCTCGAGGGGCTCGTGATAAATCAACAAAACCCCATTTTGAGAAAGACACCTATTTTGGATTGAATTCAACGACTGATATAGGGCCTCACGATGGAGTAGTAGGTAGCACTGTCACCTCACAGTAAGAAGGTCACTGGTTTGAGTCTCGGCTGGGTCAGTTGGTGTTTTTGTGTGGAGTTTGCATGTTCTCCCCGTGTTGGCGTGGGTTTCCTCTAGGTCAGTGTTTCTCAACTTGTCAGGGTTCTGCCACTCCAGTCTTGTTAATTCTTGTTTTGGTGGCGGAGTCCGGACACTAGCTCTGTCTAGTCCTGTGTGTTGTCATTGTGTCTCTGTATGAGTGCCAATTGTGGGCGCGCTCGGACCTTGCGTGCTCCCGCTTGATGCGGGCGCGTGAGGTCTGGGCGCGTTCACGATTTGCGCGCTCTTGTCCTTGTGATCGTTTGTCTGTGGCGTGCGTTTTATTCCCCAGCGCCTTTAAGTCTAGTCGGGTTCTGTTTCGGGTGGCGCTGGGTTGAAACATGCACGCTGCGTGTGTGAGCGCACGGTAGGATGTTTTCATTTTATGAACCCTCCTTGTTAACCCATTATTAGTCTATCATGTTCACCTGTCTGTTTGTTAATTATTTCTGCTTTAAATTCTCCTCATGTTTGCTGTCCTGTGCCAGTTCGTCGTCGAATATCTGGTGTGTCTAGCCCTGTCTTGTCCAGCCCTGCCTTTTTTCCCTGCCAGCCCAGTAGTTTGTTTTTGCCTTTTAAATAATGTTTCCCCCCCTCGGGGTTGTTTATTTTCCTGTTTGTTTTATTTTATTATTAATAAATACTCATTTTTTGTTCTGCAATTGAGCCCTCATCCTTTCCCCAACCTGAAACCCTGACACAACTGGTGGGTCACGACCCAAAAGTGGCTCGCGGGAACAGTTTTAGTCGGTCGCGGAGTGTGTGTAAAACATTAATTTTCAACATTTATTTTGCTTATACCGGACTTTCATTTTGAAATGCTCATACCGGACTTTTATTTTGAAATGCGCAATTGTACTTTGTAATATTTGTATAATTTGATACATTTTGTCCAATGAAATCAATAAAAAATTGTTTATTTGTAAGTCTTGGTGATTTTCTTTTGATTTATCTGTCACTACTTGTGTATGTTAACAAATAAATACAAATTAATTCATTATAATTCCTAAAATTAAAATATAGTTCCTAAAAATTTGGGTCGCGGCTTGATGAACATGTAAAAATGTGGGTCCCGTGGCCAAACCAGTTGAGAACCACTGCTCTAGGTGCTCCGGTTTCCCCCAGTTCAAACACACCCTCTGGGTCAGAGCGCTTCTCCAGTGATTTGTATTAACATTTTGAAGAAAAAAAATGGCCTCCTGTTGCCAAACATTAGCTCAGCGGCCTACATCCACTGCTCTTCTCAGTGTTCGTCATTATCCTCACTCTCATTTCCAGCAGCATCTCAGATTTTTCTCTTTCCCTGTGAGTGTGAAACAGCTCCCAAGCTCCTCAGCAGGTACAGAAATCTCTGTAAAATGATGAAATGAGATCATTTACGCCTGTAACACATGTATAACAGTGAGAATGGAGTGAAATAGAGTGTGTGCATGTCTTGATCATCTGCCAGGATGGATTTTGACAAATCTGGAAGTGTGAGCCACCCGACCGGACTGGACACTGGTCAACATCTGCATGTCAGTGCAAAAAATGCTTTCTTACTTACTTTGCGTCTTGTTTCTAGTCCAAAATATCTATTTCGAATTTCTAATGTAAACAGTAGAGCATCCAGGAACTTTAACACACTGTTTTCAACATACTACATTAAGGGACATACTAATTATATTTATGAATGACGGGATCTGGATCAGCTTTTTTGAATGACGGGATCCCTTATCAGCCTCAGGTGAGTTTTATTAGGATTGGAGCTGAGCTTCAGGTTTCCAGGGACATGAAACTGTGATTATGAAACATCTCATTTCACCTGAGATGA
The DNA here is from genome assembly GCA_903798035.1 of Danio albolineatus. Taxonomy (NCBI): domain Eukaryota; kingdom Metazoa; phylum Chordata; class Actinopteri; order Cypriniformes; family Danionidae; genus Danio; species Danio albolineatus. The sequence continues at coordinate 1,100,125 of CAIGQQ010038027.1, read as the reverse complement.
TGCAGCCCAGAGAAATACACTGCACATACTGTAGTGCAAGGCTTAGATTTGATTTCCTTTGAGGTTTTTCTTTCCTAATGTATCTAAGGTTTGTTTTTGACTCCCTCTGGAGTCTTGGATGAGATCTGAGCTATGATGAGCACACAGACAGTATGTGTGCAATATTAACGCAAATATAACATAGTAGGAGGAAGACAAATGAGAAAATATTGATTGCGTGAATAAGAGAGATCAGATTAGCAGCATCTGTGTCTGATAGCAGCAGGCGGTCAAGATGAGGCTGGTTAGTTAGCATCTCTAGGAGAATATTTCTCTTCTTATTAAGCATTTGTATTATAATATATTTGTTAAAGAATATATACAGGGAGTGCAGAATTATTAGGCAAGTTGTATTTTTGAGGATTAATTTTATTATTGAACAACAACATGTTCTCAATGAACCCAAAAAACTCATTAATATCAAAGCTGAATATTTCTGGAAGTAGTTTTTAGTTTGAGCTATTTTAGGAGGATATCTGTGTGTGCAGGTGACTATTAATATTAATATATATTGCAGAATTATTAGGCAACTTAACAAAACACAAATATATCCCCATTTCAATGATTTATTTTCACCAGTGAAACCAATATAACATCTCAACATTCACAAATATACATTTCTGACATTCAAAATCAAAACAAAAACACATCAGTGACCAATATAGCCACCTTTCTCTGCAAGGACACTCAAAAGCCTGCCATCCATGGGTTCTGTCAGTGTTTTGATCTGTTCACCATCAACATTGCGTGCAGCAGCAACCACAGCCTCCCAGACACTGTTCAGAGAGGTGTACTGTTTTCCCTCCGCAGGTAAATCTCACATCTGATGATGGACCACAGGTTCTCTATGGGGTTCAGGTCAGGTGAACAAGGAGGCCATGTCATTAGTTTCTCTACTTTTAGACCCTTTCTTGCCAGCCACGCTGTGGAGTACTTGGACGTTATGATGGAGCATTGTCCTGCATGAAGATCATGTGTTTCTTGAAGGATGCAGACTTCTTCCTGTAGCACTGCTTGAAGAAGGTGTCTTCCAGAAACTGGCAGTAGGACTGGGAGTTGAGCTCGACTCCATCCTCAACCCGAAAAGGCCAAACCAGTACTCCACCTCCACCTTGCTGGTGTCTGAGTGGGATGGAGCTCTCTGCCCTTTACCGATCCAGCCACGGGCCCATCCATCTGGCCCATCAAGACTCACTCTCATCTCATCAGTCCAGAAAACCTTAGAGAAATCAGTCTGGAGATATTTCTTGGCCCAGTCTTGACGTTTCAGCTTGTGTGTGTTGTTCAGTGGTGGTGGTTTTTCAGCCTTTCTTACCTTGGCCGTGTCTCTGAGTATTGCACACCTTGTGCTTTTGGGCACTCCAGTGATGTTGCAGCTCTGAAATATGGCAGAACTGGTGGCGAGTGGCATCTTGGCAGCTGCACGCTTGACTTTTCTCAGTTCATGGGCAGTTATTTTGGTTTCTCCACACGCTTCTTGCGCCCCTGTTGACTATTGTGAATGAAACGCTTGATTGTTGGATGATCACGCTTCAGAAGCTTGGCAGTTTTAAGAGTGCTGCATCCCTCTGCAGGATATCTCACTATTGTTGACTTTTGGGAGCCTGTCAAGTCCTTCTTTTGACCCATTTTGCCAAAGGAAAGGAAGTTGCCTAATAATTCTGCACAGCTGATATAGGGTGTTGATGTCATTACACCACAGCCCTTCTCATTACAGAGATGCACATCACCTAATATGCTTCATTGGTAGTAGCTTTCCAGCCGATACAGCTTGGAGGAAGACAACATGCAGAAAGAGGAGGATGTGCTCAAAATACTCATTTGCCTAATAATTCTGCACTCCCTGTATATTTGACTGATATCATGTTAAAGAATATATATTTTTAATAATTAACCATTATTAATGAGCAGCTGCTATTGAGAAGGTACAGTTGAAGTCAGAATTGTATATTTATTCCCCCAATTTCTGTTTAACAGATATTTCTTCAACACATTTCTCTGCATCATCTATGTATTTCTATATTTTAATAGTGGTTACAGTCGTATAATTAATTAGTGACTACATAATAAAAGTTCTTCTATACGAATAAGAAATTTGCAGATAACTTCAGCATTGTTTTTCAGATAAACAAGAATGTTCACTGAGCAGGTTTCTGAAATATCTGCAAACATATGATAGTGTTTTTATGCTTTAGAAGAGTCAAAAATGTACATAAGGCACATTAAAAGGGGCTAATATTATTGACCTTGAAATGGTTTTTAAAAAATTAAAAACAATTAAGACTTTCTCTAGAAATATTACAGGAAATACTGTGAAACTTCATTTGGGAAATATTCAGAAAACTTCACAGCAGCCAGAAGAAACAGCTAAAGCTTATGATGCACACAAGGGTTGCGCGGTAATTCAATTCCCTGTCTGAAGTGAGATCCAGCAGCTGTGCGGGTAAATTGGATGTCCAGGTCTGAGCATAAGAAACACATTCCAAAAATGTTTTATTGATGTATTTAGTAACAGCTGAAGGTGATGAGCAGATCAGATTTCACAGTTGCTCATGATTAAAATCTAATCACTGTTTTATTATTGTAATTAAAAATTAAAGTCGGAATGCTAGCGCGTGGGTGTTTTACAGTGGATAGTACATATCTGTCAACATTGGGATGTGAAAATAAAAAAAAACATTAAATCTGTTCTTCTGGAGCTGTTTCATTGTAAATAAACAGTTAAACGGTCAGTAATATTTTTTTAATTATTATTTACAAAAGAAAATTTAATAGTATACATTAGCAAACAGTTTAGCTTATTAAAATTAGCTATTATAAAATAATAGAATCAAGTTATCAGATCTCATTAATCTTCTTCTCGCTGTATAACTCACACATTCTGAATAAAGAGCAGCGAATCAATCTCATTTATTTAGATTTTTTTAGTTTGATTACATTAAATAACAGAGGCGTCACTTTAACAATGCACACATCTAACGCTATAACGAAGCATTCGACAGCTTTCCTCACGCTTTATGCTCATTTAGGACAAAATTAGTTGTGTTTGGAAAAAAAAAACCATAAAGATCGACATCTTTAGCTCTTATTATTATTAATTATGTGTATATGTCTGTTCAAACACGCACCGCAAACCCAGCATCCACCTTCGCTACGCTTCAAATCGCATGTACAGAATCCGTTTGGGAAGCAGTGTCTGTTTCTCACTATGGAGCGCGTCTGACAGTCACGCACCGCTTTATAACTGTTCTGAGGATTGCACAGGAGGAGCGACGGCACCTGTAATGAAAAGGAAAGGGAATCCCGCCGTTTTTTATATTTATTTCAAAGTGTTTCATGCCTAAATAAAGCGAAAGCACAGAACTGACTCACATTTAAGAGCAAGGGGCGGCCCCTGGTGGTGCGGCGGTATGGGTTGCGTATAGGGAGGATCGGCTCTTTAATCCACCCTTCAGAGAAAGACTGAAAATACGGGAGAAATACGAGAAAACACCTTTACGGGATGATAGCGGGATAGAACGTAGAATATGGAAGAATTCTGGGAAACACGGGAGGGTTGACAGGTATGTTATAGTACTGCTGTTAGCAAAAAAGCATAAATATGTGATACATTGACAAGAGTCAATACATTAAAAAATGTATTGACTGGATTTACTAATTGTTTTTAGTGAAGTTTATTTATGAACTAATGTGGAGAGGATTACGTGCTTATGATTGATCACAGCCGGTGCTGCATTATTCAATGTATGATTGACCAATCAGACGATTCCTGAGCCACTATAAACACCCTAAGCTCCACATCACAGCCATCTTCATCTTGAAGAATCCCCCCTTCCACCCCTACACCTCCTCCTTCCTAGATGAGTGGCACGGTGGCCCAGTGGTTAGCACTGTTCCCTCACAGCAAGAACGTCACTGGTTCTAGTCCTTACCAAGCCAGCAGACGTTTCTGTGTGGAGTTTACACGTTCTCCCCATGCTCGTGTGTGTTTTCCCCGGTTTCCTCCCACCATCCAAATACATGCAGCTTAAGTTTATTGACTAATCCAAACCAGCACCATGGACATACTGCTAGTAAGTAGTTATCTCTGAAGAGCGATCACTATCTGTTCATCAGCTACTACAGCAGGGGAGTTCTCCAGATCTACCTGAGCTCAAACTCCCCTCTCGCCCTGCAAACGGGAGGGAGCCCCGGGCTCGAGGATCTTATGAACTCAGGGTTCTCACCTGGGACAGCATGCTGAACACAATAATCAATCATCAGCTAAGTGTGAACTCTTGAAAGGTAAGTGGCTGCAAATTAGTTATATAAGCTGGATTTAAGCAAACAAACTAAGTTGACTATTACTAAACTCAGCCCTTATACATGGTTTGCAAGCATTTACCTTCTTTTTTATCAGTGTAGGTATCAAGGAAATAATTGCACTTCAGCAGAGATATATGCTAACTTTTGTTATTTTAATAGCAGATTTGGGTATTTGGCTCTGTGTTTAAACGATCTTTAATGACCTCAGCACTTTGGGGATATCATTCCCATCTAAATGCATTGATAAAATGCTTTATTTTTGGAGTTATAAGTCCTGTGGTGATTGACATAGCTTGGAGTCCCCGCAAAAAAGTAATCAGATGCCTGGAGTTTGGTGTTAGCTTTCTGACCAAAGCACTCTTAGCATCCGGAGACACATATACAGTCTAGCAGTTATTAGTAAGCTGCAGTCTACAGAAGCGGCGTGTTTTGTTTATCTCATTACTGCAGGGCTGCTGGGAGCAAACTACGGCGAAGAGAGACCGACTGGTGTCAAAATACGCCAATGAGTCAAGACACCTACACTGATTCTGTGATTTTGCCAGTACCTCTTCTGGAGACGAGAGACACGCATCTTGACTTTTAATTAGGCAGATGTCATAAAAGATTCTGTGATTTATTCACCCTCGTGTCATTGCCATACTGCACTTCCTTTTATAACATGAAATGAAGTGTTTTAAAGCAGGGGTGCCCAAACTATTTCTTACGAAGGGCCAAAAACTAACTTGATTGAGGACGGTGGGCCGAAGTTAAATATACCAAAACTATTAAATGGTAATTTCTACTAAAATTGAAAAAAATATTTACTTTAATCATATTAATTGTAATTTTTAAAATATATTTATTATAATAAACTTCTTAAAATAAAAACATAAACAGACACATTTATAACACAATGTTGATCAATGAGTCAAGCTGCCTTTGCCTTGATTTGCTCGTCGATGTCTTGTGTATTGTCCTCAATCTTCGAGTGTTTACATTTTTAAAAATCTGATTCATGCACAACATTTAATTGAAACAATTGATTTTAGTTGACTTTTTTTGTAGCTCAACAATCAAACAAACAAAAGGTTATGTTAAATTAGAAATGATGATCTCTGTTGAAGGTATTTGCAGAAAACTTCATTCTAAATCTCTTCTCAGATGAGGTGGTGGGCCAAATTAAAGTATTCTCATATCGCGTCTAAAAGCACGTTGTAAACGCGACGCGTGCCGTTTTGTTTAGGGATTAAAATGCGTTTGTGAGCTCGTGTTCCTCTGCTGTTTGTCGTTGCTATGGCTACATCAGCTCTCCTACACACGTGCGGCGGTCCTGTTTCATAATGGTTCAGCTTTTGCCGCTGTGTGCATTAATACTGCATGTGTGTCGCTGTTTTTACTTCTGGTTAAGAATAGAGTGATATGCTGGGAGACCGGGGGGTTAGTTTCGGGGGTGAGGGGTCTGAAATACAGGCGACTCCGGGGAAAAACGAGTGTTGGCAGATATGCTCACGCACAGACTATGACTACTTCAGTATTGATAAGCCGTGGTGGGCATTCTCTCGCGCTGAATGATGTCGACCAATCGCAACAGACTGGGTCATCGGTCCAATCAGCGCAGTTTAGCATCGCGCTAAAGAGGAGTTTGGCAACAAATGAATCACTGAACGATTTATATAGGAGTCGCTGGGATAATGAGGTAAAAATAAATGCACATTATAAGACAATGAAAGTGTTTTTTGACCATGCATGCATATTAGCCTGCGGTTGGAGACCCTCAAAACCCAAATATGCCCCTTTTTAATGTATAATAGGGGCTCTTTAATAAAGCTCCATCTAAGGAAAACTGATGGAAAAAACAAGTAAACATATTACAAAGCGATCTTCCACTGCAATCTCACTACCGACCAAATGACGTGCGTATTTGCAAAGACATCCAAATTATCACATGCATATTTGTCTAGTTATCTGCAGTTTTGATTCCGAAGGCTTGCATTTATTCAAGCATCGAGGTCTCCCGAGTTCCTTCGTTTCTGAGCTTTGACCTCAGTGTTCACGTATCCCAGTATAAAAGGAGACCTTGGTGCTTTTGTGCCTGGAGGCTTTTGTGAATTTATCACTATGGGATGGAAGCTGCGCGAACGCTTCTGTTTGACCCTGACCTCTGATTATATAAGGTTAGCATCATCTATGATAATGTGTTATTCTGTGTAACAGCGTCTTTTACACACACATACAAATTAACCTCACATAGTCTTGCTTCAGCGCAGCGTTTGATTGGACTATTTATTAAGTACAAGCATCAGCGTAGTGTAATAATGGCACTAATGGATTACGAGAGCCATGTAGGTTAATGAATATGCAAGCAGTTCATCGTAGCATAACCCTATGCATGATATATATGTATGTATGTATAAATATAGACAAATAATCAAACAGCTTGAAGATTTTCTTTTCATGGTCATCTAAGCAGACTTCATCATGAAATGAAAGAATTTTCATTCTCTTTCTTTTCAGCTTAGTTCCTTTATTAATCTGGGGTCGCCATAGCAGAAGGAACCGCCAAAATTAAAGAACATGAAATGGAAAAAATATAAATTAAAAGGCATTTTAATGAAAAAAGTCCAGTCTGTAGCACAGAGATGTCCAAACTAGGGGCGGCGGGCCAAAGTTGGCCCATAGTAACCTTTGATTTGGCCATTTAACACTGGCCTTTTAACATGGGCCATTATCCCATCAGAGAATGGTTTAGAGCAGGGGTATAAAGGGCCAAAAGCCAAATATCATTAAGAGCCGTTAGCCGAATGTAAATATACCAAGCTACTGTATATAAGTCTAAAAAACAAAACATGCATGGCTAAAAAGCCTCATCTCTACTGTTCACATCCATGCTACCTTAATATATCTTATATTTTCAGGTTATGCAAATATTTTAGCTGTTTTATTTGCCATCAGCAGCAGACGAGTGCAGAAACTCCATTGAAAATACTTTGTTGCCTTGTACTTGTACATGTGTAATGACAATAAAGTTGAATCTAATCTAATCTGTAGTGCAATAAATTTCTATATTTAAAAGGTATGGTGCTGAAACATGTAATTTAATGCAGTGCTTCTTATCCTGTGTGAAACACACTTATATTGTATCTCAATCAGGCAGTGAAGATCATTGATTTGAAACAAGTCAGATCTTAAACGCTGCGCACCGATGGATTACTCTTCAGTGTTTGGACTGTCAGTAGTGAATATTAAACCACACTGAACTGAACTGAACTCCAACACTAATAACTGGACTGACACTGTTTCACTTTACTATAACCTTCTATGTGAAGCTGTTTTGACACAATCGATTTTCATCTAACATGTATTATGTTTCGCCTATCATGAAATCTAGTACATTCTTAACTTATCAGAGCAAAAAATATCAGAGTAAATAATAATAAATTCAAATATAACTATTTTCTACCAGGTTAAGAAACAATCAAATGAAATCCAATCAACAATAGAAAATCAATAATCAATATATTTACATCAAGACACATTTGTATGAGTTTCAATTATATTTACCTGGAGAAGTGATACTACACACCGCAATCGCGTGGGAGATCTGTCTACAGAGTGACGTATGGGCTTGGAACTACGTTTCCCACAAGTCTGCAGCGTAGCGTAATAGGTGCCGGTGCAGCTAAAAATAGACACACAATAGCATAAGCGTGCTTTTTGGCTTCATTCAGTGAGGCGACAAATAAGCAGGTACCCAGCTCAGGTAATTTGTTTTCTTTACCCGCTACGTTAATTGTGACTGTTTATTTATTCTATCGTGAGAGCTGTTTTGGTTTAATCTGATGCTATTGTGTAAAGTTTGATTACACACATTTTGTGCAATAAATAGACACACAATAGTATAGCGTGCTTTTCAATTTTCATTCAGGAGGCTATAAACAAGTGCTAGGTGCTAGGTTTAGGTCATTCGCTTTTGGTTACTACATTTACCATGACTATTCTTTATTTTATCATGGGAGCTGTTTGGATTGATGTCATCATGTCAAGTTTGATTACGTTCATTTAGAACGTGCTGTTAGGTCATCCCTGTGTAACGGAGGACATAAAAGTACCCTCACGCATGAACTTTATTGCGAGGTAAGAAATGCGTGAAAAGAGGCGAGGTAAATTATTTTATTGTGTTGTGTTTCAGAATTCCATCCATGTTGATGGTGATTGGGCCTGGTGACAGTCGTCAGGGCTAAGGTGGTACTTGTGTCAATTGTGCTCTAAGGTAAAAGGAATTTAAATGTTACTTGTTCTTAAATATTGATGATAATTTGATTATTTAAAATAAAATGGTTTTTAAAGGTGTTCTTAAAGAAGAGTCTTTGGGTTGGTTTTTATTTCCTCTTGCTAGATCCAGTTATGTAAGGTATTTGAATTTTATCAAAGCAATTTTAATGTAGATTTAATATTCCCAAATATTTATCAAGTGGTTTGTGTGTGTTACAGGACTAGCATGACTATTATTACTACCTTTTGTTTATTTTGGTGAAAGGCCCTATTGGTTGTGTGTTGTATGCAACTCATTCATTCATTTTCTTTTCAGCTTAGTCCCTTTATTAATCCGGGGTTGCCACAGTGGAATGAACCGCTAACTTATCCAGCATTTGTTTTACGCAGCGGATGCCCTTCCAGCCACAACCCATCTCTGGGAAACACATCCATACATTCTCATTCACACACATACACTACGGACAATTTAGCTTACCCAATTCACCTGTACCGCATGTGTTTGGACTGTGGGGGAAACCGGAGCACCCGGAGGAAACCCACGCAACCACGGGGAGAACATGCAAACTCCACACAGAAATGCCAACTGGCCCAGCCGGGGATCGAACCAGCGACCTTCTTGCTGTGAGGCGAAATGTGCTACTCACTTCGCCACCGTGGCACCCGTTGTATGCAACAGTTATTGTAATTTCTCTGTTTTGTTTGTTTTTGTTATTCTCTCATTTTAAGGGCAGCCGCTGAGTCTCCTTCGTGGGCGTGACTGGCACTGGTGAGGTGGTGGGATCTTTCTACGGTTTGTGGTTGTTTTGGATTGCTGTGCTGCTGGGAGCTAAGAACTATTTATTGGTTGCTGTATCTCACACTTAGTCTTGTCCCGTTGGAGGCTTGTGGTTTGTCATTAATGTTTTGTTTTATTTGTTTTCTTTCTTTTTAAACTGAGGTTGGCCATTACATGAGATTTTAAACTAGAAGTCGAATTGGTATTTTGTAATAAGGCTGCTTGTAAAAGTAACAGATTCCTGATTTCGTTTTGTGACTAGTGATCTATTACTCCTTATCAGAGATGTCCAAACTAGGGCCATCCCCTCTGAGAATGGTTTAGAGCAGGGGTATAAAGGGCCAAAAGCCAAATATCATTGAGAGCCGTGGGCCGAATCCCATGAGTTACACGTATGTTTACCATTTGTTTTCGACAGGGGGCTTGTGCTTCTCTTTCTGTGATTGTATGCGAATAGCCTGGTGTCGGCAGACAGGTTATTTGCATTCAAGAGATACTTGGTGTGAATGACCAGGTATTGTTCCTATTGTATCATTACTTAATCCTACAGGAAGAGGGAGAGACCTTTTCATCAGATGCACAGAGAGCCTTTAAATGACACAGAACCTGAACTTTTAGCATTTGAATATACATTGTTTAAACCAGAGACCACTGTAACGTCCAAGAGAAGGGTGTGAAGAATTGTGGGTGAAATATAGGCAGTCCACCACAGGTGTGATCCCATTGTCCATCTCAGCTGGGTGCGGTGCCTTTCAGTCTGGTGTCTCTCTCTCTCTCGCTCAAAATCAGGCCTATTTGCATCAATCTTACAGCCTCACAGCAAGAAGGTCGCTGGTTCAAGCCTCGGCTGGGTCAGTTGATGTTTCAGTGTGGAGTCTGCATGTTCTCACCGTGTTGGTGTGGGTTTCCTCCGGGTGCTCCAGTTCCACCAGGCAAGTTGGAGCTAAACCCTGCAGGACACCGAACCTCCAGGACAGAGATTGGTGATCCCTGGTGTATATGTATGAATGAGAATGTATGGGTGTTTCCCAGAGATGGGTTGTGACTGGTAGGGCATCTGCTGCGTAAAACAAATGCTGGATAAGTTGGTGGTTCATTCCGCTGTGGCGAACCCGGATTAATAAAGGGACTAAGCCGAAAAGAAAATGAATGAATGCTTTATAGCAGCGCTGCTCAACACTGTTCCTGGAGATCTACCTTCCTGCTAAGTTCAGCTCCACCTGAACCAAATAAACAAAACCTAAACAGCACTTGATGATTTCAGGCAGGTGTGTTTGATATGGGTTGCAACTGAAATCTGCAGGAAGGTAGAATCTCCAGGAACAGGGTTGAGCACCCCTGCTTTATAGGATAAAGATGGCAGAAATGGATAAGTCACTCAAATATGATCACGAGCTTTCATTATAGATTTTCTTCAAGGCATCCTGGGTATTAAATAAGCTAATATAGTGATGGCTAACTGGAATAGTGAATAACCAGTGATGGGTTACCTGAAAATAGCGCACCCTTGCTTTCCCACATATTCTTGTGTGTTCTTTTACTTGTATTCACTTATTGTAAAGCACTTTGTGACTCAATGTCTGGGAAAAGTGCTATATAAATAAATCTTTACTTACTTACTTTTACATATTAAATAAACAAAGACTAATTGTGTTACGCTTGAGTTACGTTGGTTAAAAGCAGACATTATAAGCTTTCTGAAATGTCAAGTTTGTGCGAGAAGGATTGGCTTCATTTTGGATTGGTTTCAGATTGATCTTCAATGAGGAGTAGTGACGGCAGCTATTTTAATGTGTTTTTTGTGCCTTCAAGATCAATATTACTATAGTATCGAGTAATTAAACTCTGCAGGACACCAGCAACTCCAAGACAATGGCTGTTTCTCAATTCCAAGAACGCAGAGAACGGACTCGTGTTCTTGCCAGGTCACATCAGAAGAACGAACTCGGGAGACCGCGAGGACAGAGAGCTGGGACTTCTAGAGCAAGTTCGGTGCTCAAGTCAGCATCGGTGCGTCCTTGATATCAAGAACACATCCGGGAACTTCCACGCGTCCTCCCTTCTTGAGTATTAGAACTAAACTTTGGCAGTTAATGATGAAGTTACACGAGAACGCAAGATCACTGAAGAACGCATATTGAGAAACAGCCGTTGTCTGTCTATTCATGCTCAAGAAGTATACAGCATTGTGTTCCAGTTCCTACCTACATCCAAGTTGCAAAGCCATTAAAGAGTTGTGGACTAACATTCTTCAGGCTACAATCAACATCCCAATCGACTCTATGCAAGGGGAATGTGTTGCCCTGCGTGAGGCAAATGGTGGTCACAGCAGATACTGCCTGGGTTTCTGAAGCTCCTCCTCCATGAGTTCAGCTCCTCCTCCTCCTTCAGGTATAAATACTGGAATATCCCCATCAGCCCACTAGTGAAGACGAGCATCAGACCTTCAGCAAGAAGTGAACTCTGCCGAGACAGAACATGAGTGATCCAATTACACATGAAGATACTGAAGAGCAAAAAGGTTGGTGTTTATTTCTGATGTAAAGACATCAAAAATACTCACAGGGTTAAAATAGGGACTGAAGCTCAGTTTAATAAACATTTATTATGACGACACCAAACTAAATACGATTATTTACCAAAGTTAAAGTTTGTATAGCCAGTGTTTTTAGTAGCACTTAATGTTAAGTGTAGGACAGGGATCACCAATCTCTGTCCTGGAGGTCCGGTGTCCTACAGGGTTTAGCTTCAACTTGTCTCAAAACACTTGCCTGGATGTTTCAAGTACACCTAGTGAGAGCTTGATTAGCTTGTTCAGGTGTGTTTGATTAATGTTGGAGTTAAAATCTGCAGGACACCGGACCTCCAGGAACAAGTTTGGTGATCCCTGGTGTAGGATATATACATTTTAGGGGGGCAGTGCTTAAAGGTGGAGACAAAGCACTAGCATGACAACTTTAACAAAGGTTAACAGTGAAGTAGAAAGATATTGTTCAATCTCTGAAGTTTTAACCACATTAATCCAATTAACAAAAGCACAATCAGTCTGACAGTATCTGCCAGAGTTTAAGACATTAAACCTTTGTTCATATTTTTTTTTGACTGACTGAAAACTAACTTTTTTTAAAATTTCAGACCCAATTGAAGAAAATAAGCCCGAAGAGGATAAACACAATGTCAAAGCTGAGAAAATAACTCATTTACAGCCTTGTGGTGTTTTTATTATGAAAAGGAGAGACCAGAATCTTTTAACCTGCACTCAGTGTGGGAAGGTTTGGGAAGCAAGAGAAGTCTTAAGACTCACATGATGATCCACACCGGAGAGAAACCTTTCACATGTACTCAGTGTGGGAAGAGTTTCTGCCGATCACCACACCTTAATAGACACATGATGATCCACACCGGAGAGAAACCATTCACATGTACTCAGTGTGGGAAGGGTTTCATTCAATCATCTAACCTTAATAATCACATGATGATCCACACCGGAAACAAACCATTCACATGTACTCAGTGTGGGAAGAGTTTCGGCCAATCGGCAGACCTTAATAGACACATGTTGATCCACACTGGAGAGAAAACACACAAATGTGATCAATGCAGCAAAACATTTTTGAGGGATCGAGACCTCAAGGTCCATCTTACAGTTCATAGAAATGAGAAGCCTTATTCATGTCCTGTGTGTGAAAAGAGTTTTAAATGGCAGGCAAGTTTAAAAGACCATCAGAAGATCCACAGTGGTGTGAGAGAGTATCTGTGCTTTGAGTGTGAGAAGACTTTCATTACAGCTACACAACTGAAACTGCACGAAATGATTCACACTGGAGAGAAACCTTACATGTGTTCACACTGCGACAAGAGGTTTAGCCAATTGATAAGCCTGAAATCACATGAGAGGATTCACACTGGAGAGAAACCGCACACATGTGATCAGTGTCCACAGAGTTTCAGACACTCAGTGCAGCTTAAGAAGCACATGAACATCCACACTGGAGAAAAGCTGCACACATGACATCACTGCAGCAAACATTCTCTCCAGTAAAGGCGTTTCATGCCTGAACATCAGAAAAATACTAGTGTGAGAGACTGAGTGCTATTCTTTAAATGCTACCCAATGAATATCCATTTATCTTGAGTATTTGCTTCTTTTATCAATAAAGTTTCTTTACTTTGAGCTTCAGGACTCTTTCCAGTTTACTACATTTACATTTCCGAGTAGAAAACAAACTTGATGCATATTTGAATGTTTCCAGCAGAGCAACAGATATTAAGTTTTACAATAATAAAACATTACTTGTACACTCTAAAAAAAACAGTGTTAAAAACTACCCAAATTAGGTTGTTTTTCACCCTATTGCTGGGTAAATATCGGACAGAACACATCAGGGGTTAAATTAACCCAAGTAATTGGGTTATTATTTTTAACCCCCAAAATGTTTTTTTTTCAACCCAATAATTGGTTATTTTAACTGAAATAATAGGTTTGTTTGACGTAATTAATGGGTTATATTTTCAAATGTAATGTTTATCTTTCTTTTAAAATCATTAAGCACATAAAATCCATCATGTGTTCAGCACATCACACTCTGTAAACACACTTTACCTCAGAGATCACACAACACTAAACATACACTGTGAACTGCTTTTAAAACAAGTCGCTTCATATTTATGGGTCGCTCCTAAACATTTATAATATATTTATGTGGCGTCGCAGTCAGCCCCTGCTGGGAGTTGATTTGACCCAAGGAGCTGGGTTGATGTGTCTGTGTGGTGCTAGGGTTGCATTGATTCAAGTCTAAGAAATTATTACCCAGAAAATAACCCAAGTTTGGGTTACATAGCACAACCCAAAAACTACCCAAGACTCTGAAAATAAACCCCTAAAAATTACCCAAATGCCTCAACCTAACATTTGGGTAGAAAAAATAACCCCGGATGTTTTAGTGTGTAAAAAGTTTCCATTAATCAATCCAAATAGTTTAGAATCAACATCTTAACATATCTCACACATTCAGAAACATCACAGCTGATATTAATATCTACTTCTCAGCCTTCTGAAATATGCAGTTCTGATTGGTCAAACTCTGCATTCAATCTTTTCCCATATAGTTGTTGTCCACTGGGTGTTTCAGACAGAATGTTTGCTCATGGGCTTAACCTGCCATCAATTCATCAGGTGCTGTAGATTCTTCGAGAGTTCACACTTAGTTGATGATAGATTATAAAGTGTATTTGGCATTCTGTCCCAGGAGAGAGGCCTGAGCTCAGAATATCCCCGAGCCCGGGGCTCCCTCCCGTTTAAAGGGCGAGAGGAGAGTTTGAGCTCAGGTAAGTCTCGAGAACTCCCCTCAGCTTGTGAACGTGCTGAGATATATCTGACTAGAGTTGCCTTAAGATGCTATTTAAAGTAGTCGATTTACTTATGTTGTATGTTTTTTGGACGGTGGGAGGAAACCCGAACACGGGGAGAACATGCAAACTCTACACAGAAACGCCGACTGGCTCTGGGAGAGGCCGAACCAGCGGAGTTCTTGCTGTGAGGCGACAGTGCTAACCACTGGGACACCGTGCCACCCTATCAAGGAGTTGGGGTGGAAGGGGGGATTCTTCAAGACGAAGATGACCGGAGTAGAAAGCTCTGGTAATTTATAGTATGTCAGGATTCGTCTGATTGGTGCAATATGCGGAGCTGATGTGGTACCAGCTTTGTTCAATCATAAGCACGTGATCCTCTCGAAATTAGTTTATAAATAAACCCCACATTCCCTGAAGCAAAATGTTGTCAATTTGTATTTTTTATCTTTGTATAATTTTAATATTTAATCTATTTTTACCACAATTCTTTCTTGTTTATTAGCTAAAATAGAATGTAGAAGATGGCGCCACGGTGGCGTAGTGAGTAGCATGTTCCCCTCACAGCAAGAAGGTCGCTGGTTCGAGCCTTGGCTATGGGATATGCGGTACAGGTGAGCTTTGGGTAAGCTACATTGTCCGTAGTGTATGTGTGTGAATGAGAATGTATGGATTCCCAGAGATGGGTTGCAGCTGGAAGGGCATCCGCTGCGTAAAACAAATGCTGGATAAGTTGGCGGATCATTCCGCAGTGGCGACCCCGGATTAATAAAGGGATTAAGCCGAAAAGAAAATGAATGATTGAGATAATGTAGAAGATAAATGTGAAGAAGAATGTAAATGAATAATTTGCAGAGTACAAAGTAGTTTATTTCCTGAATGGCTTGTTTAATGAGTCTTTATAGTCTGAGGCTCATGAATATAATCAGAGTTGCTGAAATCCTCTTTAGCTTATATCAATGGTTCCTGTTTTTACCTTGTTAGGTATGCTCATGTGTTATTTACATGTGTAAATCCCCCCATTGAAGTCGTTTAACTGCTGTCGCAAGACTCAGTTGCACAACAATCATCTATTGTGTCCACTGCATCCCCAAAATACCCCCACCCTGTTATTAGCAGTAAAAGTATTTTAAGCAAGCACACAAACTTCCCCTGAACTTTCCCATATGGTTCTCACTTGGTTATTTATTTGGGAACCCAATGAGAACATTCTGGCAATGTTAACATTGGTTATTATTGTCTTACTGTTGTCATGCATCCTCTCAGGAACGAGGAGAGTGTAAGGTGATAATTCTGAATATTAAATATAACATTCAGACTGAAAGTACACAAACATCCAGGGAACTGGAACACAGTACAGGGAGACACAAATATAGATGACGATTAAGACTATGAAGGGAAGGGAACATGAAGGAATACATGAACTTAATAAGTAGAGACTAAGGGCATAGTGTTCTGACGATCTGTGCTACCTGATCAGAACAGCTACCGGTAGCTTAATCTGTCATATTTCATCTAAAAAAACAGGGTTAGCACATCTTGTCAGTTTCAAATGTCTATCAGAATGAACTATCTCCTTAAAGAAAGGTGTAAAAACAGGGGTAGCTCATTTTGTCATCTTCAAATGTCAATCATAATGAACTACTAATCTAATAAACAAATTAAATATAAAACTAATGAAATTTAAAAATAAATAAATAAGGCAGTAGTTTACTCTGATTGACATTTGAAGTTGCTACGCCTTTTTTTTTACATTGTTCAAGTAGAACTACTACTAGAGTAGTAGTTAATTTTGCTAGATATTTGAAGCTGACAATATGTGCTATTCCTGTTTTTACATCCTTTTTTACTGTGGTAGTTCTTTCTAATAGACATTTGAATCTGACAACATGTGCTAACCCTGTTTTTTTAGATGAAATATGACCGGTAGCACATTCTGATGAGGTAGCACAGATCGTCAGAACACGTACTCACACTATGCTATCTGAACCGTGTCCAGGCCCGTTTCCCGGATGGTTTGAGAAGTGTGAGTGCTCTGAATCGGGCTCAGGCGTGGTTCAGTTGGCCAGCCATGCCCGGTTGGAAGAGGTGTGTCTGAGCGGTGCGGTTCACTTGGGCTTTGGCGCGGTACGCTTGTAGTGTGAGTGCAGAGCGTGCCTGAGCCCCATATGGATTTCATATGGATTTATGAATCATTCTTACTGTTTAATGAACACAAACTGTGGGAGATTATTACAGACACAAACCCCTCACTGCACCACAGCTGCACCTTCAGCAGACCTCCTCATTCCTGCAGCACGAGAACGTCATGATTGTTTATGGCTGATCTGTTCGGGAGAATATCTGACTGTGTGTCACTGCATATCAAACCACTGAAACTATATAATGATAGAAAGAAATGTCCACTGTGCCGAGTGAGAGCACTCATCGATGACGCCATCAACAGTGCCTTAAATGCTAACAGGAAACTGAGGTTTTTAACATTTCAGAACCAAAATGTTGTATCGCGACGAGACTAATATAGTGAAAGAAGCAGGTCATTAACTTGAGTTTGATGAATGGCATCTAAAAACGTGTGTTTGGGAAATAAAACGTCAGCTAACTAGTGCCATTTCCCTTAACTTGGCTGAAAATGAGATCTGATATCCCTTTATATTTTTACTATTTATTCAGAACGGACCTTCGGGTCAGTCAGAAGGCGGTGAAAGTATAAATTTGTGTCACTTTCTCTTTGCTGATAAGATATACAGCCAGATACACAACATTTCTGTGCGACTCAGGTGATACTTCCGGGTTTGAATGTGTGAATATACACAAACTTTACCTCTATCATTCAACAGCAGTATATTCCTCTCCACAGCTTGTGCAAAGTGAACTGCTACTTAGCGCTAACAATCAGAAAAATGCTATCATTAACATAACGAAACGTACTGTAAATACAACAAATAAACATAAAACACAGATAATAAAAGGGAAATACCTTTGGAATGACATCAATACAGTAGCTAAATCTCTCGTGGCCATTTACCAGTATATTCCTGTACAACACAATGTCTATTAGTCGCTGTAATCACAGATTTACACTAATACAAAATACACTACATTTATGCAATATATCAACACACTCCTGATTCATCCACTCATAAATCATAACACAGAACACTGAAATACATCTAAACATTACCAAAAGCATTAAACAGAAACACCTTATGCACTTTAGCAACTTATTTTTCCCAGAAAACGAGGAACACAGAAAAACACCCACCTCTCCTCATCTTGTGCAAAGTGAACTGGCGAGAGGCGCGCAAGCGATCTAAAATGGCGTCGATGCGCTGGCGAAATCCAAATTCAAAATAAAAGTCTCAACAATAAATTCACAGGTATTGCATAGATAACATAATAAATAATAAATAAAACGATGACAGAGATATTAATGAAATATCACAGGTGGTATTATAACCCGTTACAAAGGCAATTCCACAGGCTACAACCTGACTGGAAATGGTGGTCACAGCAGATAATGACCGAGTTCCTGAGGGTCCTCATCATTCAGTTCAATCCTCCTCATCCTACTGATATAAATACTGGAATATCCCCATCAGCCCACTAGTGAAGACCTTCAGCAAGAAGTGAACTCTGCAGAGACACAACATGAGTGATCCAGAACCCTGCAGAATTACACATGAAAATACTGAAGAGCAAACAGGTTGGTGTTTATTCCTCATTCTTCATTAATAAGCCTGAAGAACAATGATAACAGTTCATCTGATTTATTGTAAGACAAAACTTTAATTATATAAAGACAAAATAAATACACTTTCAACTGTTTATAATAATTAAATCGTGTGTAGATAGTGTTTGCTATGGCTTTTCACACGTTTTTTTTCTCTTTCAGACCTAACTGATAAAAATGAGGAGAGTGATGAGGAAAAACACAATGTCAAAGCTGAGAAAATAACTCTTTTACAGCTTTGTGGTGTTTTTATTATGAAAAGGAGCGACCAAAATTATGTTACCTGCACCCAGTGTGGGAAAAGTTTGGGAAGCAAAAGCAGTCTTAAGGCTCACATGAGGATCCACACCGGAGAGAAACCTTTTACATGTACTCAGTGTGGGAAGAGTTTCTGCCGATTACCACACCTTAATGAACACATGAAGATTCACACTGGAGAGAAACCATTCACATGTACTCAGTGTGGGACGAGTTTCAGACACTCATCATCCCTTAATAAACACATGATGATCCACACTGGAGAGAAACCATTCATATGCACTCAGTGTGGGAAGAGTTTCAGCCGATCATCACACCTTAATCAACACATGAGGTTCCACACTAGAGAGAAACCGTACAAATGTGATCAGTGCAGCAAAGCATTTTTGTGGGCTTCACAGCTGCAAGTCCATATTAGAGTTCATAGAAATGAGAAGCCTTATTCATGTTCTGAATGTGAAAAGAGTTTTAATAGACAGTCAAGTTTGAATGACCATCAGAAGATCCACAGTGGTGTCAGAGAGTATCTGTGCTTTGAGTGTGAGAAGACTTTTATTACAGCTGCAGAACTGAAGCAGCACGAAATGATTCACACTGGAGAAAAACCGTTCAAGTGTTCACATTGTGAAAAAGAGTTCAGTCGGTCGGCAAATCTGAAATCACATGAGAGGATTCACACTGGAGAGAAACCTTACATGTGTTCACACTGCGACAAGAGGTTTCGCCGATCAGGAACCCTGAAAACACATCAGAGGATTCACACTGGAGAGAACCCATACATGCGTTCACACTGTTACAAGAGATTTAGCTATTTACCAAGCTTGAAAAAACATGAGAGAATTCACATTGGAGAGAAACCATAGAAATTCACACTAGGACAACAAATGTAGTGAGTTAGAAAGCCTGAAACCACATGCGAGGATTCACACCGAAGAGAAACCATACACGTGATCGTTGTCTACAGAGTTTCAGACACTCAGTGCAGCTTAAGAAACACATGGACATCCACACTGGAGAAAAGCTGCACACATGACATCACTGCAGCAAAGTGGTCTCTTGTTTGTTAAGAGGGTTTCAGGTCTGGACAATAGAAAATACTAATGTGAGAGATTGAGTGTGGAAAGTCTATCAATTTGTCTTGAGTATTTGATTTTTTTTAACTAATAAAGTTTCTTTACTCTGAGCTTCAAGATTATTTCCAGTTTATTACATTTATATTTTCAAGTAGATTACAAACCTGATGTATATTTTAATGATTGGTAATACTTTATTTCAATGGTCCATTTGAGTATTAGTAGACTGTCTGCTTAATATCTATTGATACTGACATTCAACAGACATTTAACTGACTATAAGAAACTTTGCAAGTACATGTCAACTTACGCTAACCCTAACCTAGCCACATCGCACTACTACTCTTGTGACATTGCTTATATATTGTGTTTTACAATAATACAGCATTATTTGTTTAATCAGAGATTGTAGTTTGAAGCTCATCAATATAATCAGAGCTGCTGAAATGCTCTTTAGCTAATTTCAAAAGTTCTTGTTTTCACCTTGTTCGTTATGCTGATGTGTCAATCACAGGTGTAAGTCCCCCATAGAGCTCATTGGTGTCAAAAGACTCAACTAAACCACATAATCACCTATTGTGTTCAGAGTTGGCCTTGACAAAATCTTTTTACAATTGACTAGTAAATGAATGGATTACCTTTTAATTCTCAACAGCTCTCCTGTGCTCAAGATGAGAACAATCATGAGTGATACCAGAGGTTTTGTGTGCCTTGTGTAAACATGATGCTTATTGTCAACAAAGGCTTATCCTAAAAATTTAACCCAATAAACTGTACTGGAGATTGTGAATTATATAGCCAGAGCTACGTATGGCTGCATTACGTCTTTCAAACGAATGCTATGGGGTGGTATGATACCGTTCCTTTTCGCGCTAACCAGCTGACTGCTTACCTGCATGTGGACAGCTTTTCCGCTGTAACCAGTTTGTCCAGTAGCTCGACACATACGTCGGCAGACGTGATGCAGAGCGGAGTTGACTGCAATGATGGGGTTTGAATCCGGTGAAGAATGGTTCCAGAAAGCAGGTAAGACAAAAATAAAAGCCGATAAACAAGTAAACAACAGGGTGGGATTGTGGTAAAATCTGAAAACGTGGTAAAAATCTGGCAGGTGTTCTTTTTCAAAACACTGTGGTTGGGTTTAGGGAAGGGTTTGGCAGGTCAATCGGTGCTTTTATTGGTTGGGTTTAGGGAAGGGGAAGGAGGGGGGATTGGTCAGTCAGGCAGTGAGTTAGTCAACAGCAGCCTCTGGTGGATTTACGTGAGAAGAGCGGGCATGAATGGAACTTGCGAGAGAAATTTAAGATCGCAAAAAGGGTACACAGCGGCCGTACCCATTCGCGAAAACAAAAATGCAAATAAACGTAGCTCCTGGGACGTATTTTGCTCTCTCCAGATATGTATATAGGGGTACCGTACCTAATCAGAATGAGCCTGGGTTGCTTATTGTAGTTCAAGAACAAGCATTCGCTGCCAGTGTAGAGCAGGTGGTGGAGGAGCCCAAGGTCAAGACGGAAAGCTTATGGTCTTGAGCGGCAGGGAGTATCCGAAGGATTGAGCTGCAGCCAAAGGCACTGGCGACAGATGTGGTGAGTGAAGGCTACCATGGAATCGGAGAAACAGAACCAAGGTAGAGCCAGAGGGATGGAGGAGCCTGATGGAACCAGAGGACTAAGGTGAAGCCAGAGCCCAAGGTGGAGCCAGGTGGATTGAGGAGCCTGAGGAAGCCGAAGAGATGAGGTAAAGCCAAAGGAGTAGAGTCCTGAGGTGAAGGATGGTTAACAAAAGCCCAAGGTGGAGACAGGCGGATGGAGGAGCCTGAGGAGTGGAGTCCTAAGGTGAAGCATGGGCAACAACAGCCAAACGTGGAGCCAGACGGATGGAGGAGTCTGATGAAGCCGGAGAGATGAGGTAAAGCCAAAGTAGGAGTCCTGAGGGGAAGGATGGTCAACAACAGCTAAAGGAAGAGCCATAGGGATCAGGAGAAGCCAGAGGAGTAGAGTCCTGTGGTGAAGGATGGTCAACAACAGCCCAAGGTGGAGCCAGGCAGATGCAGGAGTCTGATGAAGCCAGAGGGATGAGGTGAAGCTAGAGAAGTGGAGTCCTGAGGTGAAGGATGGTGAACAACAGCCCAAGGAGGAACCCGAAGGATGAGGTGAAGCCAGAGGAGTGGAGTCCTGAGGTGAAGGATGAACAGCAACAGCCAAAGTAAGAGCCAGATGGATGAGGTGAAGCCAGAGGAGTGGAGTCCTGAGGTAAAAGATTGTCAACAACAGCCCAAGGTGGAACCAGAGGAATGAGGTGAAGCCAGAGGACTGGAGTCCTGAGGTAAAGGATGGTCAACAACAGCCCAAGGTGGAGCCAGACAGATGGAGGAGTCCGATGAAGCCAGAGAGACGAGGTGAAGCTAGAGAAGTGGAGTTCTGAGATGAAGGATGGTCAACAACAACCCAAGGAGGAACCAGAGGGATGAGGTGAAGCCAGAGGAGTGCAGTCCTGAGGTGAAGGATTGTCAACGACAGCCCAAGGTGGAGCCAGATGGATAGAGGAGCCTGAAGAAGCCGGAGGGATGAGATGAAGCCAGGGTCGTGGAGTCCTGAGATGAAGGATAGCCAACGACAACCCAAGGAGGAGCTAGAGGATCAAAGCTGAGGATTTTGATCAGCCTGATCAAGGTGTCTACTTTTTTAAAAAACTCTGGGGGGTGTCAAATTTAGATGAAAATCATCAAAAATGCTAGTGGTGGCTGGCAACTTCTTCCAAAAATGCTGACGGGGAAAGAATCAAATAAGAGTAATTATATTACAGCTGTGGCAACTAATGTTATAACTCTGTAAAACCATATTAATCACCCCAACGTCATTCTTTGAGACAGACATGAAACACACATGGCTTTGGTTATGGAAGTGACGTGCGGATGTCAGAATGTTAAAAGGATTCCTGCCTTTAATGTTTGATTTTGATGTGTCATGAAGGATTCTCAGTGCAGAACGTGTCCTTCATTCTGCAACGGCGAGACTGAAACACAGGTGTGTGTGGAGCACTGCAGGTGTTTCCATCCACAGACACATAACACAGGCTGAGGATTGCATGTGTATACAGTTGAAGCCAGAGTTATTCACCCTCCTGTGAATTATATTCAAATATTTCCCAGATGATGTTTCTCAGATTCAGGAATTTCTCTCAGTATTTCCTCTAATATTTTTTCTGGAGAAAGTCTTATTAGTTTATTTCGGCTAGAATAAAAGCAGTTTTAATTGTTTTAAACCCATGTTAAGGTCAATATTATTAGCCCCCTTCAGCAATATTAGTGTTGGATTGTCTCCAGAACAAACCACTGTTATACAATGACTTGCCTAATTACCCGACCTTAACCTTATTGAGCTAGTTAAGCCTTTAAATGTCACTGTAAGCTGAAATCTAGTGTCTTGAAGAATATCTAGTCTAATACTATGCGACAAGCGCTTCTCTCATAACAGCATAATATTGATAATACCGATATATTGAGCCGTGAATGTTTGCAACACGTACAGTTTCTTTATTAGCACCAGGAAACCATCACGCCTGGTCAAACTGTGTGTATGAATGATAAAGCCTGCTGTAAACTATCACCTCTGACTCTGTCATGCACTGCAATAATGCTGTTCTTACTTGCTTTTTGTCTTGTTTCTAGTCCAAATATCTAAAAACGGTGGCTCAGTGGTTAGCACTGAAGCCTCACAGCAAGAAGGTCGCTGGTTCAAGCCTCGGCTGGGTCAGTTGGTGTGTCTGTGTGGAGTCTGCATGTTCTCCCTGTGTTGGCGTGGGTTTCCTCCGGATGCTCCGGTTTCCCCTACAGTCCAAACACATGTAACATATTACTGTGTATGTTTCTGTGTTTGATTCTTATCTGTGTTTGGTGTGTGTGTGTCTGCATGAGTGTATACGTTTGATGGTTGTGTCTGTGTATGTGGTGTGTTTTTGATGTGTGTGTGTGTGTTTGATGTTTGTCTGTTTTGTGTTTATGTGGTGTGTTTTTGATGTGTGTGTTTGATGTTTGTG
>CAIGQQ010038027.1:1047919-1067327 GCA_903798035.1 Danio albolineatus | reverse complement strand
AGGGCGAGGTTATCAGTAATTTAGGGCGGACTATCAGTAATTTAGGGCGGGGCTATCAGTCATTTAGGGCGGACTATCAGTAATTTAGGGCGGGGCTACAAGTAATTTAGGGCGGACTATCAGTAATTTAGGGCGGGGCTATCAGTAATTTAGGGCGGACTATCAGTAATTTAGGGCGGGGTTATCAGTAATTTAGGGCAGGGCTATCAGTCATTTAGGGCGGGTCTATCAGTGTTTTAGGGGGTGGGGCTATAAGTAATTTAGGATGGGACTATCAGTGTGTCAGGGCGGGGCTATCAGTCATTTAGGGCAGGGCTATCAGTGGGTGTCTCCTTTCTGTTCTAAGTTCGTCCATTCATCAGTCTTTCTTCTTTGGGTTACTAACATCTGTCTTTCAACAATCCAATCTGTTCTCAAAGAACAAAACCATGCACCACCCTACATTTTCAACAAGTATCAAGTGCAGAAAAATGCACAATTGTTTCATGGCGACCTTGTTACATGGGTATACTAGTGGCAATAGCCAAAGTTACAGTCAAAATTATGAATGTTTATTCATGTCAGTAATCATTAGATTATTAAGTAAAGATCAGGTTCTATGAAGATGTTTTGTAAATGTCCTCCTGTAAATAAATAAATACCGTAATTTTTGATTAGTAATAGGCATCTTTAAGAGCTTTAAATGTGATTTTATCAATGTTTTGACTTTGGTAACACTACAATAAGGCTGTATTAGTTACTGCATTTACTAATATCAACAAACAATGAACAATACATTTACTATTTGTTCATGTTAGATCACATTAAGGTCACACCTTACAATAAGGTTCATTAGTTAATGTTAATTAATGCATTTACTAACATGAACAAGCAATGAATAATACATTTACTGCAGTATTTGTTCATGTTAGTTAATGAAAATACAGCTGTTCATTGTTAGTTCATGTTAACTCACGGTGCATTAACTAATGTGACCAAGCATGGACTTGGATGTTAATAATGCATTAGTAAATGTTCAGTTATGATTAATAAATGCTGCACAAGTGTTGTTCATGATTAGTTCATGTTAGTAAATGCGTTAACTAATGAACCTTATTATAAAGTGTGACCAATATTAATGAAAATACAGTCGTTCATTGTTAGCTCATGTTAACTCATGCTGGATTAACTAATATCACCAATCATGAATGTGGATTTTAATAGTACATTAGCAAATCTGTGATTAATAAATACTATACCAGTGTTGTTCATGATAAGTTCATGTTAGTAAATGCATTAATTAATGAACCTCACTGTAAAGTGACCGTGACTTTATCAAATCCTCAGATTTCAGTTCTATCTAAATCAAATGTTATCCAATCCTGACAATAACATCGATGACAAGCTTATGTATTCAGTTTTCATGTGATGCATAAATATCAGTTTCCCAAAATGTACACTCATGACTGGTTCTGCGATCCCACACTGGATCCTCCCCTCGTCAGCTGTTTTCTATACTCGATGTGTAATTCCAGCAATTACACCGTGAGGCTTCAGCGAAAGCGAAGGAAACCCATGAATTAACACCAGCGAGAGTGCAAATTAAAGCAGAGAGCCACCGGAGAAGCACGACCTACATCTCATACGTGCTCATAATCCGTCAGATTTTTTCATTTCCACCTGGCCGACTGCCAGAATGGGGATTTTGCAGCTGTTGGAAGCAATTTGATCCAAAACGGAGAACCGGAAAGAGAGAAAAACAACAACAACCTGCCATTTCTGTCTGTTCAGGGTTGGTGTGAATGCAAACAAACACAGCACAGCTTCTCACTTTCATTACGAGGAGGAAATCAGTTCACGAGATGCGTCAGATAATCTAGACATGTCCAGAATAAACACACCAACACGCTTCAGTAGACAATTTCATTATGGCTTGTACCTGGAATAATTCGGCAAAGCTCCGTATAAAGGACAACAGGGGTGTAAAATAGAGCATGCTTGAACCCACAACAGCTAAACCAGCTTAGTAGTGTATGAGCGTGTGTGTGTGTGTGTGAATGAGTGTGTATGGGTGTTTCTGAGTACTGGGTTCCGGCTGGATAGGCATTCGCTGCATAAAACATGCTGGAATAGTTGGTGGTTCATTCCGCTGTGGCGACCTCTGAAATAGAGACTAAGAGACTAAACTAAATTTAATAATTGTGTACAGACGACAGTATTGTATATTGTTTTACAGCTGCCTTTAGCTTCTGTCATGTGTTTTTATGGTGTAGTAGTCAGTGGTGGATTTAGGCATTGGGCGATCGCCCAGGGCGGCATCTTGCTGGGGGCGGCATGGTGAGACGGTGCAAAACAAAAATCATATATGGCCCAGTAAGCTTTCAGATATGTTTTACTTCATGCAATTGAAGTATTTTCTAGACAAGCCAAAATATTGTCGTATTTTAAGAAATATTTTGCCAAAAGAAAGCAAAAACAGTATTATTTTGCTGATCAGTCACTTATTTTTGACTCATTATTTATTAACGGCCACCTATTTCAAGATTTAAGAGAAGTTTTTTGTGTCTCCAGAATGTGTCTGTACAGTTTCAGCTCAAAACACCCATCAGATTATTTATTAGACCTTTCAGAATGTTGGGATTTTCTGCTCTGAACACCATGTAGCTGTTCTTGTGGCCTGTGCCTTTAATGCTGGTTCTCTCGACCCATCGTTCCTGCATGCCTGTCAGACTGTGCCTCAATCTCCGCCAGATAAACAGCACAGTGACAGACGTGAAGGAAGTAGATCTCATGTAACGTCTATGAGAAATACTACAGTAAGAACTTTCCCAATGATTATTTGATGGATTTGTTGTGGAGTTAATTCACACACACGCATACAGTAGCGGATGTGTTTAACTTCGCACTGTTTTTGCACTGCAAATGTGACAGGATACATGTTAATATCCACTGCTGTATGGATATCTGTTATGTTAATGTACACAAAAAACCTGATTTAACATCCACAAACCGGGATCGAAGCGCCTTCTTTTATAATCGTCCTGACGCGGCTGTGCTGATGAAGTAAAGCTAAAGTAAACTTGTGAAACTCACTCTTGATCACATCTGATGATCACGTCCTGTCTTGTGGATATGATTATATGTGTTACTACGGAGACATGTTAATATGCGTCTGTCAATCAATTAGGTGGGCGTTACGTTGCGGTCAGCATCAAAATGGGAGGGATTTGGATCTTATTTTAATGTCAGGAAATTTAAAAAAAAAAAGATTTACTGTGTTTATATCACCCCAATATGACAGTGGACACACTAAACACCTACACACAGCATTAAAAAAAAAGATTTTTATCATAGATGCCCTTTAAAACTAGTCAATATTTTTTGCTTGTCTAGAAAGTACTATTTTATCAAGATATTTGGACTAGAAACGACTCTAAGTAAGAAAAAAACTCCAAACTCTAAGTAAGAAGCGCATTGTTTGCAGTGTACAGGGAAAACATGAAGCCCTAAAGCCTGAAGTGGGAACATAAGAGTTTATTAAGCATATAATGTTGATAATTTTATAATATAAAGCTGATAATGCATGTAAAATTGATCAATCTTTCCACAGATCATCCGGTCACGCTTTATTTTGATGGTCTGTTTGTTGAATATAAGTTACATTGCAATTAATTCTCATTATATTATATGTAGACTGTTAGGGTTGGGGTTAGGGGTAGGGTTAGTGTAAGCACGGGGAGACGGTGCAAAACAAAAATCATTTATGGCATAGTAAAAGCTTTCAGATATGTTTTACTTCATGCAAGTGAAGTATTTTCTAGACAATCAAAATAAAATAAAAAAGTCTTATTTTATGAAATATTTCGCCAAAACAAAAGCAAAAACAGAATTATTTTGCTCTAAGTAAGAAAAACACTGTTAGCAGTGTACAGAGAAAACATGAACCCCTAAAGCCTGAAGTGGGAAGATATAATGTTGATAATTTTATAATATAAAGCTGATAATGCATGTAAAATTGATCAATCTTTTTAAGACGGGGCTATTTGATACAGATCATCCAGTCATGCTTTATTTTGATGGTCCGTTTGTTGAATTTAAGCTACATTGCAACTAATTCTCATTAGATTATAAGTAGACTGATAGGTTGGGGTTAGTGTAAGTTGACATGTACTTGCAAAGTTTCTTATAGTCAGTTAAATGTCTGTTGAATGTCAGCATCAGCAGATATTAAGCAGACAGTCTGATACTCAAATGGACCATCGAAATAAAGTGTTACCGATCATCCTGGCAAAACAGAAGCGGGCGAATAACAGCCTGAAATATTCCCCAAACTCTGACACGTGGTTTTCAGAAATCATTTATTTGGGTGAAGAAGGACATTCAACCGATCCTCCATGCTGAACAACACACACGCCGTTGCTCTGAATACGAGGAAAAAGAGAGATTTCACATTAAAGCCATTTTTCATGTTATTTTTCCCGCTCTCGCCATTTCACGCCGCGCTCTTATATACATTAGAGGCTGAATGCTTGGAAAACCCAGAAAGCACAATCGGTGCTCAGAAAAGGCCATTCATTATGGACAAAAATACCATCATGTTACATTTTGAAAGCAAAACCCCATCTCATAATAAACCTGTCATCATTTTGGCCCAATGCTGCCTTCAAGTCCTCCTCAACACGTTTCTCTCTGTTTTTTAATCCTTGATAAAGACATAATGAGTTGTCGTGTTGTGTGATCTATCTGTTCTTTCCTGCCACAGAAGTGAGTGTCGATTATATATCAAATGGGAACAAAACATCTTAAAGATTATTTATAATCTAATTTGGAGAGGATCACGTGTTTATGATTGATCACAGCCGGTGCTGCATTATTCAATTCATGATTCACCAATCAGACGATTCCTGAGCCACTATAAATTCCCTAAGCTCCACATCACAGCCATCTTAGTCTTGAAAAATCCCCCTTACTCTTCCTCCTTTTCTAGATGGGTGGCACGGTGGCCCAGTGGTTAGCACTGTTGCCTCACAGCAAGAACGTCAATGGCTCTAGTCCTTACCAAGCCAGCCGACGTTTCTGTGTGGAGTTTACACGCTTCCCCGTGCTCAAGTGGGATCCTCTGGGTTCCTCCCAAAGTCCAAAACCATACAACTTAAGCTACTTGACTAATCCACATCAGCACCATAGACATGCTCCTAGTCAGTAGTTATCTCTGAAGAGCGATCACTATCTGTTCATCAGCTACTACAGCAGGGGAGTTCTCCAGATCTACCTGAGCTCAAACTCCCCTCTCGCCCTGCAGACGGGAGGGAGCCCCGGGCTCGAGGATCTTATGAGCTCAGGGCTCTCTCCCGGGACAGCATGCTGAACACGCTTTATAATCAATCATCAGCTCAGTGTGAACTCTTGAATGCTCACTGACAAAATTATACCCATGCTTTTCTTAAGAAGTATTTTCTAGACTAGCAGAGTGTGTCGTCTTGTTTTTGAGTCAAAATTAAGTGAGTTTTTCCTTAAAGCAAGCTAAATAATCAGCCAATTGGGTTTAGTTATTATTATTTTTAGTGATTAGTTATTATTTTAGTTGTTATTTTGTTTGTTTTAAGGAGAAACTCACTTGATTATGACATATTCATCAAAATAAGACACACATTTTTTTGCTTGTCTAGAAAATGCTTCTCGATTAAGTGAGTTTCTTCTTAAAACAAGCAAAATAACAACTAAAATAATAACTAATCACTACAAATAATAATAATCAAACCCATTGGCTGATTATTTAGCTTGCTTTAAGGAAATACTCACTTAATTTTGACTCAAAAACAAGCCAATACATTCTGCTAGTCTAGAAAACGCTTCTTGATTTATTAAGTTTTAGTTCATGTGTCACTATTGCTCGCTGATAAACTTATATTCATGCCTTTTCTCACATGTGTAGTTTAAGAAATGTTTAAGTTTGTTGAATGTACTGACTCAAAAAATGAACATTTCCAGTACAGTGGCAAAATATTAATCAGCAGAAAGAGCCAAAAGACCGCTGAGCAGGAGCATTTCAAGGACAGAACTGATCCAAAGTTCACTTTAATTTACTTGGGTCTGATGGGGAGCGTTGTGTTTGTTTGTTTGTTGTCAAACTGAGGAAGGATTGTGTGCAGGAGTCAGTAAACGTGGAGGTGAAGTGTCATGGTTTGCTGCAGCAGGAGTTGTTTTTCTGCAAATGTTCACCAGGAGCTCCTGTGGTCATTTAAAGCAAGGGTCTGTACACGTCCTACTCTGCTTATTGACTGCAGTGACCTTCAGCATTTGTGGTTGTGTTACTCACAGTGTTTTCCACAAAATAAAGATCATTGTTGAAGTATTTTTTCAATGTTTCGCACGAATAAACGCTAGATTGTATCCTGGAATTTCCATCATGAATGCTGTTTTGATGCTCTGTGATGAGGAAGACCGCTGTATTGAGTACAATACGTTTCTCCAGGTGGGTTTTGTTGCACGTTTCAGATGAAGAATCCACTAGAGGGCGCTGTCTGCAATTCTGCGAATCTGAAATGCATAACTCAGTGTATGTTTTTGTATAAAAGTGCACTGCGATCACATAGTTTTACCCTAATTTTTAGTATTGTGCACTAGTAAAACACTGTGGGCGCCATGGTGGCGTAGTGGGTAGCACGATCGCCTCACAGCAAGAAGGTCGCTGGTTCGAGCCTCGGCTGAGTCAGTGTGGAGTTTGCAGGTTCTCCCCGCGTTGGCATGACAATCATTTCTTCATCTTTACTACACTAAAAAAAAATATTGATTGGATTTACAGCACTTTTAAGGTAACTGTTTGCAAACAATTGATATAGGCTGAATTTATACAAATAAATTAAGGTTAACATCACTACATTTCATTTGTTTAAATGAAAGCCTACAGTATATAAATAGCTTTAGGCTAGGGTTGGGTGAAGTCGACCAATTTGGCACCGTATGTTGTCTAATGAGAAACATCGCGATAGATGATGGCATCGTCGTCAAAGGCGGCGGTGAATTACTTATTTATAAATAAGTAATTAATTCATAACGAAATAATTATTTGTATATTTTGCCTACAGTTTCAACTATCTGACCCGCATGGTCTTTGTTTTACCCATAACCAAATCATCAACACATAAAGATAAGCTACACACAGATGACCACCTGTCAATCACTGTTGGGACTCTGGCATGAATAGTCAGAGTGATCTGTGTCCTTATAACGGCGCCCACAAATTCGTTGGTCGAAAAGGAGCACAACCAACAGGAACCAACCAACAGTCTCTGAGGTTTACACTAACATTACTGAGTACAAGCGTGAAGCGAAAGACTGAGGCAGTGTACTGACGCTGAGACACGTTACCTGATAGATTCAGAAGACCGAAGAGTCGTTAGACAGAGACGAGATTAATTAAAGATCACCATTAACAACTATAGTGAGACGCCATCCAGCGGGACATTCTTCATCAACTGACCCACCTGCACTGCTCTCTGGGGTTTAGTGCTCAAAGCGCCCGCTGACTGCCTGGAGCTCAGATGTGCGCATATGAAATCTGAAATGCATTACTCAGTGTAGGTTTTTGTATAAAAGTGCACTGCGATCACATAGTTTTACCGTAATCTTTAGTATTGTGCACTAGTAAAACACTGTGGGCGCCATGGTGGCATAGTGGGTAGCACGATCGCCTTACAGCAAGAAGGTCGCTGGTTCGAGCCTCGGCTCAGTCAGTTGGCATTTCTGTGTGGAGTTTGCATGTTCTCCCCATGTTGGCATGGGTTGACTTGTCCGGTTTTCCCCACAGTCCAAAGACATTTGGTATAGGGGAATTGGGTAAACTAAATCGGCCATCGGCGATGGACAATGGTATCGTCTATCCACCCAACCCAACTTTAGACTACATTTTTGTGAAACCGAACAGTTTGTAGATAAAATGAACACTAGGGGGCAGTATAACGACAACAACTTTTGTTCCTTTTCACACTAATGACATTGAAAGGACATATTATTGATGAATAAAGAATTATTTCATGCAGTTCTTTGGAAATAAACACCACAGAAGAACTTAACATTGTCTGTAATTAGTAATTAAATATGTTTGCGTCTCTTATCCACCTCAAAATGGTCTTCACCAGCATGGACCACGCCACACTTTGAGCTAGACTTTACTGTAGGGATGTAGGGATGGTAAGAGAACAGTGGGATGAAGGGGAAGGGGAGTAAGAGGATGACTGGTGGACAGTCGGGCAGGTTGATCAGGTGTCCTACTATGCCCAGAGACTCGGAGTGGGGGTACTGTCTCTGTAATATTCTGGCAGAGCGATTGGACCCCCCATTCAACCTACATGTAGGAGTGAGGTGGGTTATAGGATTGTGAATGGGAAGAGAGGAGATAGAGGGAGGGTAGGTTCAAAGAGAACGAGAAGAACAGTGCTGGAGGAATGCTCTTCCTTGAATAAGTTTGAGGGAGTAGGTGATAGGTTAAGGAGCCAAAGTGAGCCGTGGTTCCGCCGCTGAACCTTTGTTAACAAATTAACTCCATAACTTTTATGGCGTGGTCAATTTATAGTGTTTTACTAGTGCACAATACTAAAAACTAAGGTAAAACTATGTGGTCGCAGTTCACTTTTATACAAAAACGTACACTGAGTTATGCATTTCAGATTCGCAGAAATGCAGACAGCGCCCTCTAGTGGATTCTTCATCAGAATCGTGCAACAAAACACACCTGGAAAAACCTATTGTACATATTTCCACTGAACCTGGACTAAAATAAATCTTGATGCACGTCTCACATCTCGTGTGACCGCTCGATGGCTGTTTCAACCATCATAACACCTCAATACTTTCAATTAGGTGCTCTAACGCAGTTCAATATGTTCAATTCCCATAGGACATTGTGTTATTTCCCATATCAAAAGGACCCGAAGGCAGCATAACAGAGCAAAATGCACGACATTTTAGGTGCATTTCTGACACAGAATAGCAGTAGATTACATTCAAATAAAACAAACATGAGTGTTTGATATCATTCCAATGCATTTCATCAGTAGAGCAGAAAAGCTCTTGTAGCCCAAATACAAACACGTGTCAACAAGGGAAACGCACTAATGCATTATTAGTGTGTGTATTGTGAGAGAGCACCGCACCACAGTGAATTCACACACTTTGATCTGGCCTTTTGTGCACAACAAGCTAAAAGATGAAATGAAAACATCCATGTAACACAGCGAGAGGTGCATTTAAATCGTGAACACACAGAGAGACGAGCACATTTACATAAAGTGTCCTGTATATATATATATTGCACTGCTCTACTTTAACACAAATATACGATCTTGAAGTCGTCGTCTAAATAGATCAAGCACAAATAAAAGCAGTAAAGCTCGCAGGTGAATCTCATGAAAAACATATCTAGATCAAAGGAGTTTTTATTTATGCTTTGTGACATTATTTTATGATTATAAGCATATTTCTAATTTGCGGGGTTTCACCGTAATACTGTTTTAAATCGAAGAAAATCACTGTGAAATTATTTTAACCTTTGTGTGTCCTTTTGCGATTATTGTCCTTTTAAAGTTTGTCTTGTTTGCACAAACAGTACACTTTTCGACAAAAAAGTAAAGAATATTTCGATATCATTTTTTTTCAGAGATCTACTTTACACTACGTACAAAAATAGTTGCATTTAAAACCCATTAAACCATAATATTTATTCTCAAAACTATTAAACAAACAGATGAATAAATAAATAAATAAATAAATAAACGAACGAATGAACAAAACAAAAAACAAAGCAAAACAATCAAACAAACATATAAATAAATGAACAAATGAACGAATGAACCAAACAAAACAACACAAAACTAACCCTAACAGTCAGTCAATCAATCAAACAAACAAATAAATAAATGAACAAATAACAAAAAACAAACAAACAAATAAATGAACGAATTAACAAATCAATCAATCGATCAACCAAACAAATAAATAAAATAAATGAACAAATAACAAAAAAATCAAACAAACGAATGAACGAACAAAACAAACAAAACAATCAAACAAATAAACAAGCAAACAATAAATAAATCAATGAACAAATTACAAAAACAATCAAACAAACAAATGAATGAATGAATAAAACAATCAAATAAATAAATAAATAAATAAACAAACAAACAAACAAATAAATGTACGAATAAATCAAAACAAAACAGTCAATCAAACAAATAAATAAACAAAATAAATAAATGAACGAATAAACAAAACAAAACAAAACAGTCAATCAATCAAACGAATAAATAAACAAGTAAATAAATAAATAAACAAAACGAAACAGTCAATCAATCAAACAAATAAATAAATAAATAAATAAATAAATCAACAAAACAAAACAGATAAAACAAAACAGTTAATCAAACAAATAAACAAATTAATTAATTAATAAACAAATGACAAAAGCAAACAATCAATCAAAACAAGCAAACAAACAAAAAATGAACAAAACAAACAAACCAAAACAAAACAAATAAACAATCAATAACTCAAATAAAAATAAATGAATGAACAAATGTCACAAAACAATCAATCAAACAAACAAGCAGAAATCAATCAATAAATAAACACTTTGTTGATAGGATTTCATTCTTTGGCGAGGCTTTATTTCTTATTTTAAAACTTTGCCTTTATTTTCAAAGACAAATCACTGCCATTATTATTATTAAAATGCATAAAACCTTCAGAATGAACGCATTTTAATAATTATGA
This sequence comes from Danio albolineatus, assembly GCA_903798035.1. NCBI lineage: Eukaryota > Metazoa > Chordata > Actinopteri > Cypriniformes > Danionidae > Danio > Danio albolineatus. The sequence continues at coordinate 1,056,575 of CAIGQQ010038027.1, read as the reverse complement.
TCATAAATGATAAACAATTGTGCAGAAATTATAAAAAAAACGTGTAAAAACCTTCAAATTGATTGGTAAGGAATATAAAAAAGCAGCAAAGGCACAAGTACATACAAACCTAAACACTTCACAATAAAAATAATATATATAGTTCTGCAATATGCTAATGAGAAGCGGAAGTAAATGTGCTCACAATAAGTGTCATGAAAATAATGTTACAATGCAAACAACAGGGCGTTATTTCAATTTTTTCGTTTTGTTTCTGAAGCTTAATATGACCCGTGCGTGTTTTCGACAACTTTCATGAGATTCACCCCGTTTGTAGCGTCAAACTGTCAGATAAATCAAACACTCCTGATGCTGCGCTTTAAACAAGCATGCGCGCTGTCATCCTCATTAGTGCTTATCAATATTTCCGTTTCATCTCCAGCAAAAATAGTCCCGTTTTATTCCAGCGCTTTGTGCGAGGGGTGATTTAAAACCCCCTGACACACACACACGAATATTTTAATAAAACATTATTTTAAAAAGCATGACACACATTCCCCGTCTCACGGTTAATCTCATAACGCCCTGTCAAATCATTTCAAACACACCTGACATTCATAAAGTGAATGAAATCGAATGAGGTGAAGCGTCCCGTCCCGTCCCGTGAGGATTTCTGAAAGCTCAGTCCTTGGCAGCTTTGCTACTTTAAGCGTTCTGAACGTCCGCTTATGTATAACCACAATACAGAAGGATTTAAAGAGTGAACAAATCCGAGAATCACAGACATAACCGATGACTCTCATAGTTTTGCTCTTTAATTTTCACGTTCTTTATTCTTGGGTGGTTTGAAGGGCATCGGCCTTTACGCGACATGACAAAAGCAAGAACAGCGAAAAAAAGAAATCAATGAAAATCTTTTACAGCGGTTCTTAAAAATACCCACGAGCTGGTGAAGTTTGTGAAGGACGCGGCACAGAGAGAAGCATACACGACATCGAAAATAACAACGTCTCGCTTCAGACGGAGTCACCAATACTCTGAGTTCATTCCTTTATTTCATTAATTAATCGTTTGATTTCCCGCTCAGGCTGAAGTCTCTGCAAACAAACGTAAGAAGATCAAAATAATCCATCGTGTGTGTGTTTGTGTGAATGTGTGAGAGAGAAATCATGTGTGTTTCTTTTGGTTTCAAACCCCAGGACGTGGGTTACCTCGAGTAACGCGAGCTCTTCCAAACGTGTCTTTTAGGAATCAAAGAGGCGGTCTTCGCAAATCTCCAGCGCTGCTTTTGTGGCACCGCCGAACACCTCGACGTTGGCGTCGACCCACGGCACCACGTTGCCAGGCATGTAGGCGGAGCAGTTGGCCATGGCGGAGATGTCTACGGGACGCAGGACTCGGTCCCACATGTTGAAGTGGCTTAACTCTCCGACGAAAGCTTGAGTGGCGTCAAATCTGCCGCCTACGATGTCCTGTGGAGAAACGACAGCAGACGTCACTGGAATAATACACTGAAATTTCGTAAAGAGTTTCTCAACCACGTTGCTGGAGGACCACCAACTCTGCACGTTTCCCATGTGTCCTTAACGAAATACACCCGATTCAGATCATCAGCAGAGACTGAAAGAGCTGTAAAGCGTGATGAAGGAGACATCCAAAACATGCAGTGATGGTGGTCCTCCAGGAACGTGGTTGAGAAACACTGATCTAGTAGTACACAATCGAGTAGATTACCCAGGAGGCACAGGACGTCAACATGATGTCAGATTGACATACCTTAGCATTGTGGGGACGTTGCATTTTGTTTGGAAATGAAAATCGAGTTGGCGTCAGAACCCGTAGGTGATCAATCAGGCTGCTCATGCATATCATAGCAGAAATTTCACTTGTAGGTTAAACCGAATAATCAGTCACTCATCAAACATCACACTTATCGGTCGGTTCATTCATTGGTGGAAATATGTAGCATTGCACATTTTGCCTGTCTGTGTTTCGCAAATCTGTGATCCAGACCTCTAATGCAAACTGAAGGAAACCCACAGGAGAACAGGCTCAAATCCCCTTCATGGAAATAAAGCTGAAGGAAGATAAACTGCAAGCTGCTGAATAATAACACATTGGGTGCGATGATACAGACATTTCTAGGAAACTTTCAGCCTTTATTAATTAATCTCCATTTAAAGCCAATTCTTTCATTGATCCTGCACTCTAAAATTCACCAAATATCACTCTAAAGCCAAAATCTATTGGAAAAGCAATTGGATTTGACCTAATTTGGGACGATTATGATTATTAATCTGTATCTCTAGCATTCAGGGTTATGAATACAGTCATGAATGAGAGCATAAAGCAAGTTCAGAGCCTTTTCAGACAGTTTTTGTGATGCTATTGACATGAATATGAGTTTGAAATAATGATACAGACATTTGAGGGAAAAATATTGAAAAAGCAATTGGATTTGACCTAATTTGGGACAATTCTGATTATTAATCTGTATCTCTACCATTCAGTGTCATGAATACAGTCATGAATGAGAGAATAAAGCAAGTTCAGAGCCTTTTCTGACTGTTTTTGTGACACTATTGACATGAATATGTGTTTGAAATATATAAAAATCAGAAACTAAGCGAGGTTTTAAACTGCCTGCAGTGAGAAACATATTTTTAACTGGAGGATTTATTTAATATTTTCTTGCGTGGTGACCGATGACTGATGATCAAAAAAACCTGGATTCCATTTGCAAGGAGAGATTAAAAATGCTTTTAATGCATCGAGTAAATCCTGTCAATTTGCTTTAATACACAGTCAGCTCCTGTTATTTGGGTGTATATTTGCCTGAAGCTTCAGCAATAGTGTGACTATTTTCATTAGCGCAGAGGAAAAATATTCCAAATATCTGCTTTTTTTAGAGTGTGTAGTTTAACTGGTGGAGTACGGGAGCGGTTTGCCAAGGACGCGAGTTCAATCCTTAGGGATCTGATTAAAATGCATACCTTGTATGCGCTGCCAAAAGCAGTAAAAGAATAACTACTGAGTTTGATTAATTCTGTGATGTTGTGTGGTGTTAGTTTGCTGAGTTTACTGAACTAAAACTAAACTGAAATTTACAGCAGAACAATAAGAATAATTAAAACACAAAATAATTAGAAAATGCTAAACTGTAATAACATTGCTACCAATATTCCTCCAATCTTAAGATGTGCAGAGGTGCGTTTCCCAAACAACGACGTAACTCATGGCTGAACTATCATAGTACGATGTATCGTTTATGAAAAGAACGATGTAGTGATGAGTGTTTCTCAAAACCTGCAGTTTCTCAGTTGCAGATTCATCGTTTGAACCACGTTAGTTAGTTAGTTAGTTAGTTAGTTCACTCTCACCCAAAATGCAACGTCCCTCAACATTGGGGTACAATGTCAATCTGACATCATGTTGACATCCAGTGCACCCACCTGATTTCACCATGTAGGACATGTTCCTGCATTAACATCTATGCTGATCCTGGAACAACATTTCAATCAGCCAATCGGAATTAAGGGATATGTCTACTGTTTATGTTAATGTGGCGAGGGGGGCGTGGCCGAGAGCCGTGTGAATGAAGCGAGGCCCACCACATATGAGAAACACCTGTGGCGCACAGCTGCCTCGAGTCCCACGGAAGGAGCTCTGGACTATAAGAGGAGGAACGATGGCAGAGGAGGACGAGAGAGGATCGTGCCCGGACATATTGTTTTACTTCTGCTTTCAGTTAATTTGTTTCTGTTTGTTTTATTTGCTTATTAAAATTATTTAAAACTCTGTCGGTTCTCCGCCTCCTTTTTCCCAGCGGTTACTACAGTTAAGTTTAGGTTTACGAGTAGGTTTATGCACTTCTACATGATTGTTTTCTAACGATTATTAGGGAATAATGTAGAGTTATAGTTGGATTTAAGGGTAGGGAATAGGTATGGGTTACATTTTCCAACAAAAATTATGTTCCAGGATTGACAGAGATGTTAATCCAGGTTCGCATTGTACTTGGCAAAATCATGACGTGCCGTCCTGAGCCTGCTGGGCACCATCGAAATTAAGCAAAACCTCCTGTTAACTAAGCTGAAGCTTCTTCAAATCAAGCAATATAACGAAAGCCCTACATAAATAACAGTGACGTGACCTGACCCAGACAAGAGCTATTACTCTATCACTTGTGTTATTTAGGTCACAGATTGTGCCGGTGAGCACAGTGAACGCACTCTATTGTTACGCTCTACAGCGTGGGTGAACCAGTGGAATTTAATACCGCTAACTGATAGAGAATGTGCATCTTTTAAGCCATTTAAGTATAATTTGAAGAAATGTCTTCTTCATGATCAGCATTGTGAACGCTGGGCTTTTTGATAGTGTTGTTGTTGTTCATGTGAGTATTGTTTTTAGTTTGTAGTAGGCCTACACTGGGTTCCACACACTCGTTTTGTGTTGGGACAACCGCAAAAAATTAAATTAGCTTATTAGTTTTTACACATTTAAGTGGATTGAACATAAAACAGTTAAGTTGTCCCCCAAAAAACTCAAGAATTGGGTTTTCAGCTCTTTTTAAAAAAGTAGTTTGAACAAACAGCGCCACGGTGGCGTAGTAGGTAGCGCGTTCGCCTCACAGCAAGAAGGTCGCTGGTTCGAGTGGATTCTCCTTGTGTTAGCGTGGGTTCATTCATTTATTTGTCTTCGGCTTAGTCCCTTATTTATAGTAGGCCACGGCAGCAGAATGAACTGCCAACTATTATGTTTTAAGCAGTGGATGCCCTTCCAGCTGCAACCCAGTACTGGGAAACACCCATACACACTCAGTCTCACACACACACACACTCATACACTACGGCCAATTTAGTTCGTCGATTCACCTATAGTGAAAGTGTTTAGATGAAGGGAAACTGGAGCACCCGGAGGAAACCCACACCAACACGGGGAGAATATGCAAACTCCACACAGAAACACCAACTGACCCAGCCGAGACTCAAACCAGCGACATTCTTGCTGTGAGGCCACCGTGCTAACCACTGAGCCAACCCTATTCGTTTTCAGTATGAGTTTTTAAACAAACTCGAGCTTCTTTGTCGAAGGTGTGTGCAGTGCTTAATTTTCAGCTGCGGTTCTGACTCCAGAGCGCCTGACTCCCACAGAAGTCTGTGAGCTGTTGAGAGGTGACGTCTTCTCATCATCGCGTGTGAAGGCTTATTATTATCTTTGCACTTTGCCTTTCCTCTTGAGGGATCAGCTATTTTACATCTCACGCGCTCACCTGCTCTTGGCCCAGGATAATGACTCCTCCTGGTTTAATTGGGTGCCAGGGGGCCAGGTTTTCTCCGGTGCCCAGCCGCTCTCCGTCCTGATAAGCCTCCCAGAAGCCGTCTCTGGTGGTCCAGGTGATGCAGATGTGATGCCAGCGGCCGTCACTCACCGAGAGGGGAAGCTGAGCCACCTGTGACACACACAAAGCAAGAGTTAGGGGTTATGATTGTGTGTAAAAACTCAAAACATAAATTCACATTGGAGGTATATGTTAACATTATTTTACAGTATGTTTATTTTTCCCAAAAAAGCTAACCAGAGTTCTGGGATTAGAAAAACACTAATCCATTTATCCAATTACTGATTACGCATGTTGGCAATATATTTGAAATGACGAAAATGAACATGCGTAATGCATGTGACCAATAATGTTAGCGAGTTTACAGTCTGGACCAGGGATCACCAAACTTGTTCCTGGAGGTCCAGTGTCCTGCAGATTTTAGCTCCAACCCTAATCAAACACACCTGAACAAGCTAATCAAGCTCTCACTAGGTGTACTTCAAACATCCAGGCAGGTGTTTTGAGACAAGTTGGAGCTAAATCCTGCAGGACACCGGACCTCCAGGACTGAGATTGGTGATCCCTGATGTACAACATACTTTGTAGAAATTCTGTGAATTAAACTGCACAACCCAACAGAAATAATGCTCACCAAAAAGATACACAGCAAAAAAATCAGTGTACATTTAACTCAATTTGAGTTTAACTTAACACTCCTTGGGTGTACATATGACTTCCTCCATTTCAGAGTTAAAAGAGCACTGTCTAAAGTGTGAAATGTGTACATTACTCACAGACTTCAATTTAACACAGTAAGAGTTTATTCTTACATTGAACTGGAGTCTGTGTTACTCTTCAGTGTTAATATATTACCTTTTTTCTTATATTATCAATTGGTGTGTGTGTGTGACAAATAACAGTGATCAAATATGTTACAAATTATTCATTAATACTTTCAGAAATAATTTCAATACATTCAACTCTTTGTATTTTAAAATGCAACAAGACATGTTTCAAGTTTAAGTAAAACATACTGGTTTGATTACTGTTTGTCCGAAAGAACCGGTTCGAGTTAAAAAAAAAAACAGAACTTCCCATCACTAGTGGGAAATACACTGCATATTGGGTTAAAAGTTACACACTGAAAAAAACAACTCTTAAATATACGCTCTTTCACACTCGTGGATTAAAATGTACTCCGGTTTTAACACTGAACAACACGAAAACAATCACACTCTATATTTAACACTGGAATTTTTGCTGTGTACGAGTCGGCTCTCTATAGAGCAAACATGATTCATTTTATTTTATTTGACATTTCTGCTATGAGGGAAAAACTTGGTTATGGACATCTCTAGGTTATGGATGTGACGGATGCGAAATTGGCACTTTTGTGACTTTGGTAAATCAAATATAATCGTTTGAAAACACTGACAGACAATTTTGAGTGTTTTTACAGTGCTGTAAATTACAAGCCTAAGCAAACAACTTAGTATGAGTCTCACTATTTTGGTAAAAACTTAATTTTTTTTATTGCATAGGAAGGTTAACATATGCATGGAAATGCTCATAAGCAGATTTTCAATAGCCATTTTTTACCCTGCAAAATTTATTTTTTCACAGAAAATTGCTGTTGTGAACACATCTTAGGGGCAGATCACACCGTTACGCTCCAAAAAAACGAGGCGCAGCACACTGCCTTTACTGTTGACAAAAAAAGAGGAGTGAGGTGCACTTTTTATGTCGCTAGGCAACCACCGACTCAGCTGCGTATTGTGTGTGAGTGTTGCTCTTGATATTAATATAATTTAAATATTTAATAATATTGTGATATTCAAGATTTGTGAGTCGTACAGCACCGAATGACTCAAAACAGCACCACAAGTCTCTCTTCATCTTCGAAAGTCTCTGTAGTCGTCTTGACAACACAAACACTGCAGTCATCTAAGCAGAAACCCCACCTCTGCTTTCATTTCATTGGAGAATGAAAAAGACGTGACTGACGTAACACGCTCTTTCCGCTCAGAGGTGACTTTTTGCGACAGCAGGCAGCTCAATGCGAGGCGTTCAAAAAAAGCATGTGAATGATTGTGTATGGACGTTTCCCAGAGATGGGTTGCAGTTAGAAGGGCATCCGCTGTGTAAAGCAGATGCTGGATAAGTTGGCGGTTCATTCCACTGTGGCGACCCCAGATTAATAAAGGGACTAAGCCGAAAAGAAAATGAATGAATGAACGAACAGTAATTTGTGACAATATTACACTTTATATTGTGGACCGTTCCTGTGGAGTTACCATGTAACTACACTGTTATTAAAGTGTTGCATAGAAGATATTTCTACAAGTTACATAGCAATTTATGAGCATTTTACACTTTACATTGAGTGGACAGTTCCTGTGGAGTTACCATGTAAGTACACTGGTATCACAAGGTGAAACCTTCTAATGCAGCATTAGTTCTGCCATACAGCGTTCACAAGTACATGATCTGCAAACAGCTGTGGAAGTGGGACATATTGTTGTTACACAATGCACTTCCATAACTCTTGTTACAGATGTGTACTTTCCTAGTGTTGTTACCAATGTCCTGTCACACATTTGTACTTACAAATACTATTCAGTGGGTTGTTACATGAGTGCAGTATTACACAAGTAAATACAATATAGTTACATACTACTTACACATCTAATTACCATGTAAGTTCACAGGTATAAGCGACAATATAAAGTGGGACCCATTTCAGTATACCCATTTTTGCTTTAAAAGTTCTCTAAAATATAGCTTATACTCAAAAATAAGCACAAGTCTTCAAAGATATGTTGAATTATGTTGGAAAATGATAACTATCGATATCCATTGTAGGAGAAAAAGGACATATTATTCAAGTCAGCATTCTTGAAACAACTGTCTTCTTTGTTCAATGAAACAAAGAAACTCAAACAGGTTTGGAACAAGTGGAGGGAAAGTAATTGACAAAATGTTCATGATGGGATGTACTCTCTTTTTAAAGCAGGATAGACAGTGTCTCCATGAATCATCATAACATAACCTCTCCTCTATAAAGTAGTGTCTGACGCTTAAAATATTTAATCTCCAAGTCAGACACACATTGAGTTTGACAGATACTGCACCTTGAGTCCTGGCCAGCATAATAATCTGACAGCACCTTTAACCATCAAATTGAATAGTGAGGTAAGGCATTTATTAAAACTGATAACCGTAAGGCTGAAATTATACATTAGCTTTTACGCGTACGCAAGCATACACAAAAACACAGCCTTTCAAAATATACTACATTTGGTAGTGTGTGTGTGTGTGTGTGTGTGTGTGTGTGTGTGTGTGTGTGTGTGT
>CAIGQQ010038027.1:1034688-1046083 GCA_903798035.1 Danio albolineatus | reverse complement strand
ACACAGATAGATAGATAGATAGATAGATAGATAGATAGATAGATAGATAGATAGATAGATAGATGGGTGGATGGATGGATGGAGAGATGGAGAGATGGATAGATAGATAGATAGATAGATAGATAGATAGATAGATAGATAGATAGATAGATAGATAGATAGATAGATAGATAGATAGATAGATAGATAGATAGATAGATTGGTGGATGATGGATGGATGGATGGATGGATGGATGGATGGATGGATGGATGGATGGATGGATAGATAGATAGATAGATAGATAGATAGATAGGTGGATGGGTGGGTGGGTGGATGGATGGATGGATGGATGGATAGATAGATAGACAGACAGACAGACAGACAGACAGACAGACAGACAGATGATAGATGATGGATGGATGGATGGATGGATGGACGGACGGACGGACGGACGGACGGACGGACGGACGGACGGGCGGGCGGGCGGACGGACGGACAGATAGATAGATAGATTGATTGATTGATTTATTGATTTATTGATTTATTCATTTCTGCTTAATGATCTCAGAATTTATCGGTATTTTGGGATGGATGTGTGAATGATCTTCACCGGAATGTCCGTAACGTCCTCGTCTGTGTGAACGGCGCTTTTTTAATCTACTGGTAAGGTCGTTCCAGTAATTTTCCAGATATTTACCGGCCTCACTGTGTGAACAGTGGTTTGTTCTGGAGACAATCCAAAACAATTATTGATGAAGGGGGCTAATAATATTGACCTTAAAATGGGTTTAAAGCAATTAAGAACTGCTTTTTTTCTAGCTGAAATAAAACAAATAAGACTTTCTCCAGAAGAACAAATATTAGAGGAAATACTGTGAGAAATTCCTGAATCTGAGAAACATCATTGGGGAAATATTTGAGAAAGAAAATAAAATTGACAGGAGGACGAATAACAATGACTTCAACTGTCAACTACTATAAAGAGTGCTTTGTTGATTAGAAACATAATTAAAAATATTATATAAATATAAACTGACATTTAAAATAAAGCAGTGTTACAGAGGAGATATTTGTTTTGAAATTGTGAAAACAAAAACTGCAAGCAGGCGTAGCCATGGGCTCATATTTCGCGGTTCCCAAAGATGTAGCCCTGGGCACGTATCTCCAATGTCCAGCAAACGCAATCAATGGCTTCCCTTGAGTAGCTCATAAAGGCTCACCTTATCATTGACGAGGAGCTCCATTGGACTGTTTCCCCACTCGATCAGCACGATCTCATTGGCTTGTCCGGGCACACCATACGAGAACGGGGTGCCGATTCCGGGACTGGCGCTGGATTTGAGCCACATGCAGACGGTGAAGGCGTACATCTCCGGCAGACTCTTCTTGATGCGTCCGTACAGGTAGTTGGTGCGCAGAGGCAGAGCCACTTTAAAGTCCTCCGGAGACTTGAACGCGCTGTTACCTTCAAAACAGAGAAAGATTTGCATTGAAGGGTAGGAGGATGCAGAAAGTGCTGACCTGAGATGCGGCTAATTTGATGTGATTCAGCTAATTGACTTGAGGTTATGGGTTAATGAAATGAGCGATCCGTACCGACTGGTGTAATTGGGCTGATATGGAGTGACATGCAGGGGCTGAGTAAGGTAATGATGTGGGTGCTGACGATGCACGGACGTTTATCATTCGTTAATCGTTCGCTTTGCAAACGTGGCCTGAAATCTGGATTCAGCAGGACGATGTGTCCGTCCAATGCTAACAGATGGGGCCATGTGAATCCCACATCTAAAAAGGCCAAAAGGAGCGATGAAGGCAAACAAATGATTGCAAATAGCAAGATCATTTACATGCAGACGTTCTCCTTCTAGCTGAATATGCCACATTGGATAAAATCTGCCACAAAAATGGCCCTATGTAGTGAACTCTAGGCAGTGAAGCATAAAGCACAATCTAATGTTTCCCCCTGATGCCGTGCTCAGCACTGCTCAAGTGTTCAAGGTCTCAGAGATGACCTTTCAGAAAGTGTAGTCAATGATTTGTGTGTTTTTAAAATATATTTACCCTTCTGGTCCCACTTTACTGTATATTAGGTGGCCTTAACTACTATGTACTTGCATAAAAAAATAAATACAACGTACTTACTGTGTTCATAATGTATTTGAGAACACTTGCGCTTGAGTTGGGTTAGGGGGAGGGTTCAGGACAAGTTTGGTGGTATCGGTAGGTTTAAGAGTGGGTTAAGGTGTAAGGGATGGTCAGCAGTGTATTTAACTACAGATGTAATCACATACAGGTATTTAATCAAACATAAGTACAATGTAAAACATGTATTTACACAATGAGTACATTGTAACGAATTATTAATTTCGGTGTAAGTACATATTAATTAAAACCACTTAATATAAAGTGGGACCAAACTTCTCATTAGGGATGCTCCGATCAGGATTTTTGCAGAGTACTGATGGTGACCGGCTGATACCGAGCACTGGTTCTAATGCGTCAAGCTTTATGATGCATAAACCAGAAGAAACAATATTAGAGGAAATACTGTGAGAGATTCCTGACTCTGTTCAACAGCGTTTGGGAAATATTTGAATGAAATTCACAGGAAGGCAAATAATTCTGACTTCAACCTTATAACACGTCTAAAAATACGGTCCATTTGAGTATTAGTAGAGTCTGCTTAATATCTGTCGATACTGGCATTCAACAGACATTTAACTGACTATACTGACTTCTACCGCTGCACAATAGAGAGCATCCTGACCAACTGTGTTACAGTCTGGTATGGAAGCTGCTCTGTTGCTGAGCGAAAGGCCCTGCAGCGGGTGGTGAAAACTGCCCAACGCATCACAGGCACTCCACATCCAGCTATTGAGGACATTCACAAAAAACACAGTCTGCACCGAGCACGCAGTATTCTCAAGGACTCCTCTCATCCTGCTCACAGACTGTTCTCTCTCCTGCCCTCCGGCAGCCGCTTCAGGCTCCCTCGGACAAAAACCAGCAGACTGAGGAACAGCTTTTTCCCCAGAGCTGTCTCCCTTTTGAACTCTGCCCCCCACTGACTCTTTTGACCCCTACATACACCCCCCCAATCTCCTCATAACTTATACTCCTCACAATCACTGCACTATTTAACATTTCCACATTTTAAAAATCACACATATTTATTGCACTGATTCACTTATGTGAACTGTACACACCCACTGTACATATACATTCATTATTGTTTATCTATCTGCACACCTCTAATTATTAATAGCAACCTGTATGTATAATAATTTACTGTAAATCTCTGCTCATAACTAAGTCAACCTGTATATAATGTTCATAGTACATCCATCTGTAAATATCACCATAGTTTTTCTATAACTGCAGCTTATAATTTATACCTGTATTCTGCACTTGCTGCTATTGCACTACTGGTTAGACCTAAACTGCATTTCGTTGTCTTGTACTTGTACATGTGTAATGACAATAAAGTTGGATTTAATCATCTAATCTAATCTAATCTAATCTAATCTAATCTAATCTAATCTAATCTAATCTAATAAGAAACTTTGCAAGTACATGTCAACTTACACTAACCCTAACCCTAACCCTAACCCCAACCCTAACCAGTCTACTTATAATCTAATGAGAATTAATGAGAATTCAACAAATGGACCATCAAAATAAAGTGTGACCAAAAATACAAGCTTCATCGAAAAAGTTTTTGTAGGGAGCAGCGGGACATTTCCCGGTGGCCTGACGGTGAATCTGGCCTGCTATCCAGCAAGTGTGAGTGCGTGTGATTAAAACGGTCGCCTCATTGTTTTCTCCAGCTTGTAAATGATGTATTTAATTGTGTTTTGTAACTTGTATCCGCTTGTAGTGTCTCTGGTTAACTTGTATTCTTATATCGCGTCTAAAAGCACGTTGTAAACGCGGCACATGCCGCTTTGTTTATGGATTAAAATGCGTTTGTGAGCTCGTGTTCCTCTGTTTGTCGTTGCTATGGCTACATCAGCTCTCCTACACACGTGCGGCGGTCCTGTTTCATAATGGTTCAGCTTTTGCCGTTGTGTGCATTAATACTGCACGTGTGTCGCTGTTTTTACTTCTGGTTAAGAATAGAGTGATATGCTGGGAGACCGGGGGGTTAGTTTCGGGGGTGAGGTGTCTGAAATACAGGCGACTCCCGGGAAAAACGAGTGTTGGCAGATATGCTCACGCACACACTATGACTACTTCAGTATTGATAAGCCGTGGTGGGCATTCTCTCATGCTGAATGATGTCAACCAGCAACAGACTGGGTCATCGGTCCAATCAGCGTAGCTTAGCATTGCGCTAAGGAGGAGTTTGGGAAAAAATTAAGCGCTGAACGATTCATATAGGAGTCGCTGGGATAATGAGCTAAAAATAAATGCAGATTATAAGACAATGAAAGTGTTTTTTGACAATGCATGCAGATCAGCCTGCTGCTGGAGACCCCCAAAACCAAAATATGACTCTTTTTAATGTACAAAAGGGGCTCTTAAATGAGAATTCAACAAACAGACCATGAAAATAAAGTGTGACCAAAAATACAAGCTTCATCGAAAAAGTTATTGTATTCGTTTTTACTGTATTTTCAATCAAATAAATGCAGGTTTGGTGAGCATAAAAGACTTTCAAAAACATAAAACAATTGTTCGTTTGTTTTATTATTTAGTTTTCAACACTCTCTCCCCCTTTGTTAGCCGTTAGTGAGCTCTTCCCCCTCAAGGACTGCTTTTTTTGTTTGGTGGCTTATGGAAACAATACACATGTCTCTTCTCCTCGTCTTAAGCTTTTTTTTCCACAGTGAATGTGTGCATGCTTTCTTTTCTCACTATCTCTTTGCCCTTCAGTGGTGCTTTTCTGCAACAGTTTTCATGTGGAGTTCAAAGCGGTTTGTGGCTTGAGTGAAAAGCCTTTGACTAGTCTACCTATCCCATACCGCAGACCAGCAGGTGAAAAAAAAAAACTGTTTTGAACTGGTAGGGCAGCACACATCAGTACGAAAACAAAAAGTGATGGACTGGGTCTGGTTTTGACAGGAGCGAGTGAATAATTGATGCCTACTTTTCTCCAGCTCGGTGATCCTCTCCAGCAGTGAGTTGAGGGTGTTTTCGGTGCGCTGGCGGTGCGCCGCCGTCTCGTTGTATAGTTGGCTTTTCTCTTCCTCCAGTTCGGCGACTCTGGTCAGCAGCTGGCCCTCCAGATCACTCAGACGCCGCTTCAGCAGGTCTCTAAGCTCACTCGGGAATGCTCCATTGGATGTGTTGGTGCGCAGCTGCTGCTAAACGACAAGAGAAACAACACTGTTTATCTGTCTCAAACCTAACAGGTCACTCAGATCATTAGCAGCAGTGGTGTATCACGACTTCTGAGGATAAATAATTGCGTATATCCTCAATATACTCACTTGTTTTGTTGATTAGACTAATTTATGTGTATTCGTGTCCCCTTTAACTGTATACTAAATGTTTTTATTTAACTGGCACCTTTATTTGTTGCAATTGGTGCACTTTTTTTTGACGAACGCAGCAGCTGTGAGAACATTTCTTTCATTTTTCGAAGACGACAACAAGTCAACTGAACGATGTCTCACTGACACATTCAGGTACAATTATAAAGCAGCATGGGCGTCCCTTTAGCTCCTTTAAAATTTGGGTTGGGTTGGTAATAGTACACCACCTTTTTTGTTTTTAGGACTACAACACTGATTAGGAACAATAAAAAATTCCAAGACTTCAGTCAAAGGAGGCACATAGCAAAATTGATCTGGCCCACGCAATCAGCATTTGCTTGGACATCATGACGCAGCAATTTACCATACATGACTGGATCATATCTTGGCTAGGCATGGGACGATAAACGTTTTCAAGGTATACCGCGGTATGTAAAAGTCAAGGTTTTCATACCGCCAAAATTTTCTGCTATATCATTCCTAAGGTATGTGTAAGATTTTTTAATTTACTTTTTTTTTTTTTTTTTTTTTTAGGTGTAAATTGTAAAGAAATGTGTGTTTTTGAAACAAATGGAGACTGCAGAAGTCAACGATTCACTTGAATTACTCAGCCTGAGATGTTTAATGCTCCAAAATATTTTAAATGTTTCTCAAAATAAAAAAAATTGTGTTCAAAAGGGGAAAAGGTTTAATTTTTTAAAAAGGATTATATTTTAGAGCAGTAAACACAATACCGCCATACTGTGAAATTGTGATATTTTTATCCAAGGTTATCATACTGTCAGAATCTTAGTGAAGTTAATAACCCTGATCTTGGCCAGACAGGTTGGTGTGTCTTTTCTGCAATGAAATTGATAAACCCATGAAGTATTGTGCTTTAGGCACCCTATTTTCTCAAAAGCAACCTGGGGTGCGTTCTTGAAAACCATCGTTAGCCAACTAAGGTTGCAAGATCCATCGTTACAAACATAGTTCATTGATTTGGTGTTTCCTAAATCTGTCATTCCAACGAACATTCACAAACTCTGTCGCAAACTTGTGCACTTGCAACTACACCTCTGGTGCTGTAGTTAGAAGCATAGTTTCTGGCTGTGTTCTATTCCCCGTTATCCCCCCTTTTAACATCTTGTAAAAAGGGGTCAAATAGGTTCCAGTTTGTCACCTCTGCCATCAACCTCATACTTCAGTTTCTCATCAAATCTTCTGACCAGTCAAATGCTCTCTAGATTTTGACATACCCCGTCCCTTTCAAGAGACTTCTCATTTGCTGTTCATTTGATGTGCTTGAGCTCAGCCACTCTCACTGTGATACAAACGAAACACTATTAGCTGTTTTTAATACAGAGGAGCTACTATATAGCTACTATATGTCCTGCACTTTCTTCATGTTTCAGTTGAGATTGCATCAAATTCAGAATAAAAAAATGCACATTTCAGAGCACTTCATGGAATCTTTGAGGCAAGTCATTCAGGTTACAAGCACACACCCTACGTAGTGAAGGGACGTGACCAGATGTGCTGTAATGTTATAGCAGTACACTTCCTGGTGACATGAAGCCAATTCGCAAATATCAGCACATTATGTTAGCTGACCAATCAGAGTCTCTAGAGGGCGGGCTTTTGGAGGAACTAGGAAATATGAGTCATTTTGCATGTTTGCTAAGTAGCTGTATATACAGTAATATAAGCTGTATATAAATAAGTATTGTAAGGCTGGTTTTTTTAACTACAGCGGTTCTGAACTGTAGTTCTGCCGAATGACTAAAAGTTATCAGTATGATGGTAAAAAACTGTACATTCTAGTCAAAACCATCCTTCTGCAAACTTATACCAAAAGCGGAAATAAGGGCAGTATTAATAGCTTTAAATGTGGGAGAGCGTTGCTATTATGTGATTATATTGTATTGCAATATGGAACCGTTAAATGTTGATGTTAAATCAAAAGTAATTGACAAATATTTGAAAATGAGATGATTTAATGACAATAATTCTCTATGGTTACAACTGAATTAGTTACAAATAACTGTAAAACATGAAATGATAAAAACATATGATAATAATTGTACCCAGCTTAAATGTAAATTAAAATTACCTGAGAGGGAGAGAGAGGGGGAGGGAGAGAGATAGAGAGAGAAAGAGCAGGAGATGCCAAGGGCCAGAGCAGGAGAAGAAAAAGAGACCAGAGCTTTGTTTACCACCTATTTGTAACTTTCTTGACCATGTGACCAAAGCCTAATCCCTGAGACATTCAAACTGACCAATCGACTTGTGACTACATCATCAAACCCCCACAGTCCACAAAGCAGTTCCTGATTTCATCAGAAATTTGTGTGAGCCCTCTTTGGGGAAAAACACATGTTCTGCCATATAAACAAATGCATATAATAATTTTCATCCCTACAGTATATAAACAAATAACATGCTTTTTCACAAATGAAGCATGAACACACGTTGCTTTGCATCTTATAAACACAATCAAGCTTTAAAAATACACTCTGGACCACCCCTCTCTCATAAATCTTGTGCTTTTTTCCTGTTGACAAACGAATGCGCATGAGAGTATTCATAGTGAAGCTCCAGAAACTGTCATAAAAACACGTCTGAACCCCCAGAGAATCGTCAGTCTATACCATCCATGATCGGCTCCTTTACTAGAAGTTTGAGCAATAACCTTTTTTACTTTTTTACTTTTCAGAAAATGTTGAGATTAAAAATGAGATGTTGCAGCTTAAGGGGTTATCCCGTAAATAAACAAACTGAAATCGACTGTTACACATTTCCTCATTCAAAACTATTCACCTTATTCTTTGTCATTTGAATCTTTTTGGCTCGAGACTTCCGCTCTCATTCACTTCCATTCATTTTTAGATGTTAAAAATAGGTCATTATGCTGCTTGATGTTGCAAACTGATCATTTCTTCTTATATCATTTTGCTTTGTCTGTATAGTCATGCAAACACTTGTTTGTAGAGCGAGTAGTTTGACCATTTTCTGCTGTTTATTACTCCTGGTTGTTTCTCCCATAGACAGCAGAATCAGAAGTTCTAAAACAACCACAAACACGGATTCACAAGGTCAATACAAGTGAAACGTCTTATTGTGTATGCTACAGTCTTTGGCTCCTAGTGCAGGGGTGTCAAACTCAAGGCCTGCGGGCCAAATACAGCCCACAATATCATTTTATGTGACCCGAGAGCGTATGACTCACAGCAATTACGAATTTAAGTGTTCATTCGAGTAATACTGGGCAGCACATATAATCACCTTTGCATTTGGTGAGAAGTGTGAACCCAGCATTAATATAAAGTCCATACTATACTGTATATTGATCATCATCTACACCTTCCACAGTGCATGTTTGTTGTGAGACCCAGATCAAAATGATCCATCCATAGACCTGCTTATTTCAGTTTCGGAGAAATGTAATGACTTGTTTCTGATGATATTTGGCTTTATTTTTTACTTCTGGACTTCTCAATCTGATAAAAGGATTCATGTTAAAATAACCCAAAGATCTAACATCTGTTTTTCATTCATGCAAATACATTTATTGAAGTATTACTTTAATATGTTACAATGAAATAAAGAGACGATTATTTAACAATGTGTTAAGGAGTAGTAACATTTATAATTATAACAGCTCATTAATGCTAAAGTGCTAATTAGCACAGCCAAAATGCTAAAGTGGCTGTCACCCCTGTGCTAATGGCTCTTTCTGCTGTAGAAAAAACACTGCTGGGCAGATGCTGCAATTCCTGTAAGGGTTTTAAAGGAATATACTCTGGCTGAGGCAGGTACAAATTAATACAACACATGCTCATTCTGAAAGCATAGTCATATGTATGTGTCTGGAGACCGCACATTATGTAGAGCTGTAGAGCTGGCTGCGTTTCATTTTTTAAACGAACGCTACGGATGAATTGACGCCGTTCCTTTTCGCACTTACAAGCTAACCGCTTGCATCCATGTGGACGGCTTTCCCTCTGCAATTAATTTGTCCCGTTAGCTTGTCGGCGGACTTGAGAGGCAGAGAGGAGTTAACCACGATGACAGGGTTCAAATCCGATGAAGAGCAGTTCAAGAAAGCAGGTAAGACAAAAACAGAATCCAAAAAATAAAATAAAGCAGTAAATAACAGGGTGAGACGAGGGCTTTTCTTTTTTCTAGATTGCTTTAGAAAGTTGTTGGTTGGGCTTAGGGAAGTGTGTGGGTGGGTCAATCGATAAAATAGGTTGGGATTGGTCAGTCAGTCAGTCAGTCAATCAGTAAGTTGACAGCCGCCTCTGGTGGGTTTTCGCGAGAACAGCAGGCGTGAACGGCACTCGCGAGAGAAATTGAAGATCTTAAAAAGCGTACACAGCAGCATCTCATAGATTCGCGAAACAAAAAGTGCAAAAACACGTACCTCCCGGGCCGTATTTTGCGGCCTCCAGAAACGTACAGGGGACTACATTTTCAGAATGAGCCCGTGTTGCATTAATAACAGTTTTATTAGTCCTATATATTCAGTGTCTTTGATTGATATGCATTAAGATCTACTTAAATAGATAGAAATGTGTGCATTGCAAAACATATATGTTGCTACTGAGGGGGGATGTTGGAAGGTTTAAGGGTTGGTTAAAATTTACAACAAGTTTAGTGGTACACACTCAAAAATTGCTGGGTTTATTTCATCTCAAAATTGGGTAAAATATAGACAAACCAAAGGTTAAATTTGAGCTATACATTTAATTCAATAATTTCCAATCCAATTTTTCCTAAAAAGCTGGGGTGTCATAACCCAATATTGGGTCAAACATGGTATGGACAAACCTAAGGTTGGATTTATTATTTTTTTATTAAATATAAAATTATATGTTTTAATAAAAAAAGTTGGCTTGTGCATATTTGACCCAAAGTTGGGTTACAACAATCCAGATTTTTTTTTTTGTGAATAAAAATCTAAATTGTGAGATAACAAGTTTAAACAAAATTACTTTTTATGTTTTTGTGTCAGAAACAAGCATCCATTATTACATGTTTGATATGATGTCAGTAAACAATTACATTGTAATTACAGAATTAACTACAGATTCAATTATATGCTGGTATGTGTAATTATAAACACAGTATTACATAAAAGAGCATCATATCAAACGATTCTTCAACAAATCAAACAAATTGTTCTGTTGATTAAATCAACAGTTTTAATCAATTATATTTGTAGCTCGATATATTACTATTTTAGATATATATGATGAAAATAAAATGTTTAGAGTTAGTTAGGAGTCAAGAAACAAACCATAAACCAGTCATTCGTATGATTAACTAATATGTATTAGATTTTCCTCATGATTTTGAATAGAGAGCAGTGTTGGTCGGGCTGATAAATAATTCATATCTACTTGACTCTTTTCTTTCCCAACAGCTGTGTGTTGGTGCATTTTATTTCAGTAATTCAACGCATCATTTGATTTTATTGTACTTTTTATGTTACCGTCAGAGTTTTTAAAACCCCATGCTGGTCAACCAGTTACAAGAGCATGATATAACGTATAAGCCTGTATCTGATTACTACACTGAGAAAAAAAGGGTTTAATGAAGTCCAAAATATTATTTAAGGGTACAGTTCAGTCAAAATCAACCATCTCCCCTACTCTTTCATGAGTTTCTTCTTTCTTCAGAACACAAAACAAGACAATTCTACACAATGCTGAAAAAATTTGCCATTGATTGATGCACTCACCGGCCACTTTATTAGGTACACCTGTCCAGCTGCTTGTTCACGCAAATTTCTAATCAGCCAATCACAACTCAACGCATTTAGGCATGTAGACATGGTCAAGAGGATCTGCTGCAGTTCACAGCGAGCATCAGAATGGGGAAGAAAGGTGATTTAAGTGACTTTGAATGTGGCATGGTTGTTGGTGCCAGACAGGCTGGTCTGAGTATTTCAGAA
>CAIGQQ010038027.1:988663-1001410 GCA_903798035.1 Danio albolineatus | reverse complement strand
CTTCCTTAGTTTGTTCAGTCCTTCCTTGAATTCTTCCTTCATTCGTTCGGTCCTTCCTTCTTTCCTCCCTTCATTTGTTCGCTTATTCTTTCTTTCATATTTTTGTTCCTTCCTTCATTAGGTCCTTTGTTCAGTCGTTCGTTCCTTCCTTCTTTCCTTCCTTAGTTTGTTCAGTCCTTCCTTAAATTCTTCCTTCATTCGTTCGGTCATTCCTTCTTTCCTCCCTTCATTTGTTCGCTCATTCTTTCTTCCATATTTTTGTTCCTTCCTTCATTAGGCCCTTTGTTAGGTCCTTTCTTAGGTCCTTCCTTAGGTCCTTTGTTCAATAGTTCGTTCATTTGTTCGTTCCTTCTGTCCTTCCTTAGTTTGTTCAGTCCTTCCTTGAATTCTTCCTTCATTCGTTTGGTCCTTCCTTCTTTCCTCTCTTCATTTGTTCGCTCATTCTTTCTTTCATATTTTTGTTCCTTCCTTCATTAGGTCCTTTATTCATTTGCTCGTTCGTACGTTCCTTCCTTAGTTTGTTTAGTCCTTCCTTGAATTCTTCCTTCATTCGTTTGGTCCTTCCTTCTTTCCTCCCTTCATTTGTTCGCTCATTCTTTCTTTCATATTTTTGATCTTCATTAGGTCCTTTGTTCATTCGTTCGTTCCTTCTTCCTTAGTTTGTTCAGTCCTTCCTTGAATCCTTCCTTCATTTATTCGGTTCTTCGATCCTTCCTTTCATTCCTTGTTCGGTCCTTCCTTTTATTTGGCCAGAATATGCAAGAGATACACAAATTAAACCTGAATTTCTGGGTTTATTTTTACCTCATGAAAAGGTTATTAGTTTTGTTTGTCTCATGGAAAATCTCACAGATCACAACCGGCTTGAAATCAAACGCATCTTATTGTTTCTTTTAGTCAATATTTGCTGAATATTTTTAAAAAAAATTCAAAAAAGGCAAATCTTACGTGTATTCACACATCTGGGCCAATTACTACATCTTACATCTGGCCCAAGTATTGTGTGCCGCCTTAAAGACGATGCAACCTCTGCCAACCCAGGCCATGTTTGGCCCACATGCTGTACGCCAGTGCCAGATGAACGCCTGCTGTGTCAGATTTATGCCAAATCTGGGCCAGAATTCTCTGCTACCTGTGAAGACAAAACCTCTGAGTAAGCTCAGCATTGTGTTGCAGTGCATGGCTCATCTGCAGAAACTCATTTGAGCTGACAGAATTCCTCCATGTGGGCCGTCCTGCCACGTCATCCGCCTAAATCGCACAGATTAAGGCTTTTGGCAAGGATGACATAATGCACTCATGTATACAAACATAAACAAGGGTATTATTGCATGTGTAAATATCTGTAATAAACCTAGATGTCTTTATATGCTGCAAAATTCTCTTCATACTTAGATATTTAGTCTTGTTTCTAGTTCAAATATCTAAAAACTCTGAAATAAAGAAGCCTTTTCTAGACAAGCAACAAATATTGTCTTGTTTTAAGAAATAATGAGTTAAAATTAAAGTGGGTTTTACCTCAAAACAAGCTGAATATTCTGCCAATGCGGCAAGCGGAATAATCTTACGTCAAAATGAAAAACAAGATTATCTTTCTTCCCCCATTGTCAGATTATTTTACTTGTTTTAAAGCAAAACTCGCTCAGTTTTGACTCATTATTTATTTTTTACATTACAATATGCAAGAGATACACAAATGAAACCCAGATTTCTGGGTTTAATTTTACCTCATGAAAAGGTTATTAGTTTGGTTTGTCTCATGGAAAATCTCACAGATCACAACCCGCTTGAAATCAAACGCATGTTATTGTTTCTTTCAGTAAATATTTGCTTAATATTTTTAATTTGTTTTCTAAAAATTGATAGGTTACATGTCTTATGCTGTCTTTATTAACACTGTGTGTAATCATATTGCCACTGTTTGTTGTTATCTTGTCAATTTGAGCTGGTTTAAGTATAATTATTACTGTTTTATTACTGTATTTTCATGTCTGAAAGCTGAATTTGAGCTGAATTTCTTGCTTAAAAATGTTATATAAATTAATGTTATTTAAAAAAATTAATATAACTTGTTATATTAAATTATAATTTAATATATTGTTATATAATAATAATTATTATTATTTAATTGCAAATGATTTGCAATTAAGTGGAAATTGTTAAGTGGAAAAACAAAAAACGTAGACAGCGCCCTCTAGTGGATTTATAATTTAAAATGTACAGCAAAACACACCCTAAGTAACGCAGTTCAGATTCACAAAAGTAGACAGCGCCCTCTAGTGGATTTGTCATCTGAAATGTACAACAAAACACACCCTAAGTAACGTACTTCAACTTCAGAATAATGTATCCAGCGCCCTCTAGTGGATTTGTCATCTGAAACGCACAACAAAACACAACCTAAGTAACGTACTTCAACTTCAGAATAATGTAGACAGCGCCCTCAAGTGGATTTGTCATCTGAAACGCACAACAAAACACACCCTAAGTAACGTACTTCAACTTCAGAATAATGTAGACAGCGCCCACTAGTGGATTTGTCCTCTGAAATGCACAAAAAAAACCACACCCAAAGTGACGTATTTCAACTTAAAAATAATGTAGACAGCGCCCTCTAGTGGATTTGTCTTCTGAAATGTGCAACAAAACATACTCTACGTAACTTGTTTGCATGTATGTTTGCGTGCGTATAAAGGTAACTAGGTGGACAGGTCAGAGTACATAAATAAGAAAAAAAAAAGATATATATATTTACATAAAAACAACATGTATAATAGTCAATAAATTAAGCAAATGACATAGATACAAATAGAACAGATAGAAAGAAACCAATCAGTGGTAAGGCATGACAACACTGATAGTAATGTAATGATAGTAATAATGGCAGTAAAAGGAAAAAAAGGATAACAGTAATATTAACAACAACAACAATAATAAAAAACACAATAAGTACGACACCAACTACTACAGAAATTACTAATGCTAATAAATAATGCAGAAATTAAATAATGCTTGACTCGTTATTTCTGAAAAACAAGACAGTATTTTCTGCTCGTCTGTAAATACTTCTTGATTTCAGAGTTTTTTGATATTTGGACTAGAAACAAGACTAAAGAGTGTATAAATTGCAGCTAGAATAAACCATGAGTCATGATTCTCAAAAGCAGTAAATCCATATTAATAACCGGCCTTTTATATGTTCAACATCACAATAGACGACTCTGTTATGTAAGCTTTAGTAATGGCATTGTAATGGTCACATAACTGTTAAGCTTTATGCCCGCGCATCTGCCTCACAACACTCCTAAAGTAATGAATATGCATAAATAAAATGATGACTAATAATAACGATAAATTTGCATGACAGCTTAATAATGATAAGTGATAATAAAAATGATAAAAATGATAATGTTCTCCTCATGTTGGTGTGGGTTTCCTCCGGGTGCTCCGGTTTCCCCCACAGTCCAAACACATGCGCTATAGGGGAACTGATCAACTACACTGGCCATATAGTGTATGAGTGCATGTGTAAATGTGGGTGTTTCTCAATACTGGGTTGCAGCTGGAAGGGCATCCGCTGTGTAAAACATATGCTGGAATAGTTAACGGTTCATTCAGCTGTTGCGAGCCCAGATTAATAAAGGGACTAAGCCGAAGGAAAATGAATGATGCATGCCTCTGCATTTATTTATTTATTTATTTATTTCCACTGCTGAGTAAATGTAGGACAGAACTAATGCGAGGTTAATCTAACCTGGCAGGCGGGTTTGCTAATTTAACCCAGCGGCTTGTTTTTTTACTTTTAATCCTGAGCGCATATCACCGTAACCGGATTTCTGGGTTTAATTTTACCTCATAAAAAGGTTATTAGTTTTGTTTGTCTCATGGAAAATCTCACAGATCACAACCGGCTTGAAATCATGCACGTTACCGTTTCTTTCAGTCCATATTTGCTTAATATTTTTAAAACATTTCTAAAAATTGAGAGGTTACGTGTCTTATGTTGTCTTTATTAACACTGTGTGTAATCATATTGCCACTGTTTGTTATTATCTTATGAATTTGAGCTGGTTTAAGCATAATTTATACTGTTTTATTACTGTATTTTCATGCCTCTGAGGTTTCGTGAAGCAATTTAAGCTGAATTTCTTGCTTAAAAATGTTATATAAATTAATGTTATTTTTAATAATTATTATAACTTGTTATATAATATATTGTTATGTAATTATTATTATTATTATTTAATTGCAAATGATTTGCAATTAAGTGGAAATTGTTGTTAAGTGGAAAAACAAAAAATGTAAACAGCGCCCTCTAGTGGATTTATCATTTGAAACATACAGCAAAACACAACCTAAGTAACGCAGTTTAGATTCGCAAATATGTATCCAGCGCCCTCTAGTGGATTTGTCATCTGAAACATGCAACAAAACACACCCTAAGTGACGTATTTCAACTTGAGAATAATATAGACAGCGCCCTCTATTGGATTTGTCTTCTGAAATGTGTAACAAAACACACCCTAAGTAACGTATTTCAATTCGCTTAAATATACACAGCGCCCTCTAGTGGATTTATCACCTGAATTGTACAAAACACAGACTAAGTAACGCATTTCTGATTCGCAAATATGTATCCAGCGCACTCTAGTTGATTGGTCATCTGCAACTTACAACAAAACACGCTGTATGTAATGTATTTCAATTCGCTAAAATATAGACAGCGCCCTCTAGTCGATTTGTCATCTGAAACGCAGAAAAAACACACCCTAAGTAACATATTTCAGATTCAGAATAATGTAGACTGCGCCCTCTAGTGGTTTTGTCATCTGAAACGCACAACAAAACACACCTTAAGTAACGCATTTCTGATTCACAAAAATGTAGACAGCGCCCTCTAGTGGATTTGTCATCAGAAATGTACAACAAAACACACCGTATGTAACGTATTTCAATTCGCTAAAATATAGACAGCGCCCTCTAGTGGATTTGTCATCTGAAACACAACAAAATACACCCTAAGTGACGTATTTCAACTTAAGAATAATGTAGACAGCGCCCTTTTGTGGATTTGTCTTCTGAAATGTGTAACAAAACATGCCCTACATAACGTATTTTTTAAAATTCGCTAAAAAATAGACAGCGCTCTCTAGTGGATTTGTCATCTGAAATGTACAAAACACACCCTAAGTAGCGTATTTCTGATTCGCAAATATGTAAACGTCACCCTTTATATTGGATTTGTCATCAGAAAGGGCAACAAAACACACCCTAAGTAATGTATTTCATATTCGCAGAAGTGCAGACAGTGCCCTCTAGAGGACTTCCCATCTGAAACTTACAACAAAACACACCTTAAGTAGCATATTTCAGATTCACAAATATGTAGACAGCGCCCTCTAGTGTATTTGTCATCTGAAACGCACAAAAAAAACATCCTAAGTAACATATTTCAGATTCAGAATAATGTAGACAGCGCCCTCTGGTGGATTTGCCATCTGAAATGTGCAACAAAACATACCCTACGTAATGTATTTCAATTTGCTTAAATATAGACAGCGCCCTCTAGTGGATTTGTCATCTGAAATATACAAAACACACCCTAAGTAACGTATTTCTGATTTGCAAATATGTAGACAGCACCCTATAGAGGACTTCCAATATGAAACGTGCAACAAAACACACACTAAGTAGCATATTTCAGATTCGCAAATATGTAGACAGCGCCATCTAGTGGATTTGTCATCTGAAACACACAAAAAACACACCCTAAGTAACGTATTTCAGATTCAGAATAATGTAGACAGCGCCCTCTAGTGGATTTGCTATCTGAAATGTGTAACAAAACAAACCCAACATAACATATTTCAATTTGCTTTAATATAGACAGCGCCCTCTAGTGGATTTGTCTGTGCCATGTGCAGATGTGTAGTGCTTCTATACTAACTAACATCATCAACTACTGACCAGCCATGCATAATACAGCATGTTTAGCCTTCTTCAAAAAAACCATGACATTCATTTCTATGTACATTCTTCTATAGTGTAACATATCCAATTAATAATAATATTAATAGTAAGTATGCTAAAGTGCACTTCTTTTCCTCTGAGTATCAGATCGTGGGTGCAGAATCCGCATTTGAGTGCTGTTATCATGTGTGGAAAACGTATAAAGGAGATTGTGGAGCCGCCTGGGAGGAAAACAGCGCAGGGAAACAAGCGTTCTCCGCTGCTCGCGTCCCGATCTGCAGATTCAGGGTGACAGATTGGCCGCCCCCTGAAACCATGACTATAAAGCACTTTTGGGTTTGATGTGGCGCTCGCAGCTACATGTAAACAGCACCTGCCAGGCTCTGCTCCGTGAAAGAAGGCGGGCTGATTATGTAATCCGGTCATTTGTTTAACAAAAACACCAGAGCTGATTCTGCGGTGGTCATGTGAAAAAAGAAAAGCTTTCTCCATGCAGAGTCAAACATGGGACGGGCACCTGTGCCGCTCCACATCTGCCACACTGGCAAATCCACCGGCGCATTAACAGATCTTGTAATGCTCCGCGCTGCTGCATTTGTCTGCAAACTCACCAGGAGTTAAGCTTCTTTGGGATGTAAGGTGCACACTGACATGATGAATGAATTTCATTAGAATTGCATAAGAATGAGAAGAGTGCTGGAAAATATGAGGCAAATCAGGTGATGCAAACTGAGCTCTATTCATGGAAGTGTGTATTTATAGATTTGTAGTGTGTTTAGGCATGTAAACGTGATTAGCATGACCTGCCAAAGTTCAAACTGAACATCAGAATGGGAAATAAAGGTGATTTAAGGGAGATATTTGATCATTTCACAAACTGATCTATTGGGATTTTCACACACAACCATATGTAGGGTCAGCTAAGGGTCATTGGAAATACCTTACTAAGCGTACATTTTTGGGAAATGTAAAATGCATTTCTACGGGTGTGTTTTGTTGCACGTTTCAGGTGACAAGTCCACTAGAGGGCGCTGGATACATATTTTTCATTCAGAAATACGTTACTTAGGGTGTGTTTTGTTACACATTTCTGATGACAAATCCACCAGAGGGCGCTGGATACATATTTTGATTCAGACATACATTATTTAGGGTGTGTTTTTTATTGTGCGTTTCAGATGACAAATCTACTAGAGGGCGCTGGATACATATTCGTGAATCTGAAATACATTACTTAGGGTGTGTTTTGATGCACGGTTCAGATGACAAATCCACTAGAGGGCGCTGGATATATATTTGTGAATCAGAAATACGTTACTTCGGGTGTGTTTTGTTGTACATTTTAGGTGAAAAGCCACTAGAGGGCGCTGTTTACATATTTTGAATCTGAAATACGTTACTTAGGGTGTTTTGTTGCTTGTTTTTGAGGACAAATCCACTATAGGGCGCTGTTGTCGTATTTGTGATTCAGAAGCACGTTAAAGTGTATATTTTGTTGCCTGTTTCAAATAACAAATCCACTAGAGGGCGCTGGATACATATTTAGAATAAAATACGTTACTTAGGGTGTGTTTTGTTGCACGTTTCAGATGACAAATCCACCAGTGGGTGCTGGATACAAATTTTTGATTCAGAATTCCGTTAGGGTGTGTTTTGTTACACATTTCTGATGACAAATCCACTAGATATCTGCTGGATACTTATTTTAAATAAAATATGTTACTTAGGGTGTGTTTTGTTGCACGTTTCAGATGACAAATCCACTAGAGGGCGCTGGATACTTATTTTGAATAAAATACATAACTTAGGGTGTGCTTTGTTGCATGTTTCAGATGACAAATTCACCAGAGGGCGCTGGATACATATTTGTGAATCAAAAATAGTCTTTGGACTGTGGTGGAAACCGAAAAACCTGGAAGAAACCAATGCTTATGTAACCCTGCCGGTCTTACACCACCCGACCCGCATCGAGCTAGGATCAAACCTTCCGCATGGGAGTCGGTTGCTCTACCGAGGAGGCTAAAGACCATGGTCGTCGCTAGAGCATCTTTTAGAGGTCAGAGGAGTGAGGTTTCATTAGGATTTATAGCCTTTAACATGCCCCCGATTGAAGGCAAAAAAGGATCGGTAAGGGCCGATGGTGGGAATTTGGCCAGGGTTACACCCATACTTTATACCAGAAGTGCTACAGGATTTTAAATGACCAAAGAAAGTCAGGACCTCGTTTTAACGTCTCACCAGAAAGACGGTGCTTACTAACAGTATAGTGTCTCCTTCACTTTACCGGGGCATTAGGGCACAGACTGCAGATTGAGCGCCCCCTGCTGGCCACACTAACACCACTTCCAACAGTAACCTAGTTTTCCCATGTGGTCTCCCATCCAGATACTGAACAGGCGCAGCCCTGAATCTTTTTCCATTTTCATGAAGGCTGAACACATTTAGAGTACAACGGTTGTCCTTCGACACAAAAGCTACTGGCACACACATATAGAATATGCTGAATAAACACTGATAAAGCATTGACATTGCACACTGATGAGGGAAAACCTGCACATTCACTGAGTTTGTGCTGAAGATGAGCTTGTTTCTTCACGGAAAAGAGATTTAAGGATTGAAATTAGTCTGATCTGCTTGATTTGAAACTTTTAGTGACGGCGGCTCATTTGTGACCCGAAGGGTGAACGGTGTTCACAGAATTACAGACATCAATAGGGTTCAATCCTGCATACGAGGAGTATAAATACACAAATTAACCATAATAAAGGAGTGAAGGATGTGATAGCCTTGAATGCTCCTTCCGGCAGAGATTATCACCAACCCTAATTAAACACACGTGAATTGTGCTAATCATTGTCTTCAGGATCATCAACCTGCATCCTGATGTGCGTGAATCCAGCCTCGTGTAGCGTGTGAGATTAGAATAAGTGTGTCCCAAAGCAAAGTATATTTAAAAGTAATAAGCCAAAAGTCCCAGTGCAATATTAAAGCGTAATATTGCCCACAACCCTCTGTGCTTCGGCGGAGGACTCCGTTCAAAACTAACTCTAACACTAATAAGCGAATTACAAACACAGCAGACGTGCATGAGACTGACAGAAGATAAGGAGATTGAGATATTAATAATCAATATCTTGCCTGGTGAAAAATATTTATTTAATGTTAACTGTGTAAACTGCAGCAACACTGAGAACTTCTGGGAAGTTACAAACAGCATGACAGTGTTACGAACGCTACCGGAATGCTGAACGCTTGATTCTGATTGGCTGCTGGATGTTCGGAGGCGTGCAGTTATTTTCGGTATATCCAGATCTGATTATATTTCCATATGAGTACGCTGAATTATTTCAGTTATTGCGGATAAAGGCAAACCCGGCAAACACAGTGAACTGAAAAGTTTGCACAACAACATTTAAAATAAGACAATATACGTTGGAACATTTATAATTTATAGTCAATAATTGGCAAATAATTGATCTGTCGTATTGCACTAACATCATCGGCGCCGAAAAAAAAATTGATTTAACAAGGTTTTTGCTTACCTTATCATTTTTTTCGGCGCCGATGATGTCAGTGTAATACGACAGATCAGTAATTGCCTCTCCCCCTGTATCACGTCGGGGTCACCAAATTGTTGGAACGTCCTAACCCCAGATGGGGGACTCGAGTCCAATATGGTGTGATATGTTTGGTTTTGTATATATTCGGCTCACATCCTTCAATCAAATTTGTTTTTTGGCCATTTATAGGAAAAGTTTGCCCACCCCAGATCTAAAATATCGTCGTTTGTGTTCTGAAGATGAACAAAGGTCTCAGTGGTTTGCCATGACATGAGGCTGAGTAATTAATTAATTCATTCATTTTTGGGATGAACTCACCATTTCAAACTAAAGTATATGATTTAAAGCTCATATTTGCTTTAATCCTCCTGTTGACCTATGGGTCAAAAATGACCCAGGCACCATCTTAGCTGAAGAAAGTAAAAAAGACAGGTACTTTAAGTGTTAGAAAACCAAGTCAGAAACAAGTGTTGTCCACTGCACAACAAGATTCAAAATAAGACAATTTACATTCGAACATTTATAATTTATAGTCAATAATTAGTAAATTACTAAGGTAAGCAGAAAACCTGTTAAATCAAAAAAAATTTAGCGCCGATGATGTCAGTGCAATACGACAGATGAGTAATTCCCTCTCCCACTGTATCACGTCGGGGTCACCAAATTGTTGGAATGTTCAATCAATTCCACGAGTGTTCAATAAAAAAGGTAAGATACAAAAATAATACAAAATATAATCCTTTTTTCCCAACATCAATAATTGGCAAATATTTTCATTCACATTTAGAAACACTCTTAAAAGAAAACAGCAATGATGTAAGGTACATTTTAATCTGCAAGGTATTGCAGAACCTTATCCTTGGCGGACGAGCGGGAGCAGCCATTTGAATCTTTTTAGCTCGAGACTTTCGACTCTTATTCACTTCCATTCATTTTTAGACATTAAAAACAGCT
This sequence comes from Danio albolineatus, assembly GCA_903798035.1. NCBI lineage: Eukaryota > Metazoa > Chordata > Actinopteri > Cypriniformes > Danionidae > Danio > Danio albolineatus. Next base: position 990,926 of record CAIGQQ010038027.1, on the reverse strand, counting down.
CGTTCTGCCGCTTGATGTTGCACACTGATGTATTCTTATTATATGATTTTGCTTTTTCTGTTTAATCATGCAAACATTTGTTTGTAGAGCGAGTAGTTTGACCGTTTTCTGCCGTTTATTACTCCAAGCCATTTCTCCCATAGGTGACTGAATGGGAAGTTCTAAAACATTCGCAAAAACGAACGCACTTCCACACTGAAGAATAAGCTCAATAAAGTGAAATCATTTTCACAGCATAGCGTAAAGTGTCCCAACCACAGATGGGGGACTCGAGTCGCATGACTTCACTCGAGTCAGACTCAAGTCGCACAATTTAGGACTTGAGACTTGCTTGATAAATATCCAAAAAGGACTTGACTTGACTTGGACTTGAAAATTGTTGTTAAAAGAAATATTGGTTTGCGAAACGTGTTGCTTGTGTGTTCCTGTGGTGTGTGTAATTTCGGTTTTTGTGTTATCGTGATCCCTTCAGCGTTTCCCCTTTCCTGTAAGTTTGTTTTTGTTTTGCGTGTTAATATCACTGTAAAAATATTGTATATACACGGTTTGAAGCAGTAGGAGTTGGATTCCACACCTTTTTCTTTATTGTACATATTTTCTCTTGTTTTTATAGCTAGGGAGTCAGGTGTAGTATCATATTTTTATTTCTGTGATTTTCTTTGTAGGGTGTAGGCAGTTTTATTATGGGGGTTTAGGTAGAGTGCGTTTTGTTTATTATTTTGTTTAGTGGATTCACAGTTAATAGGCTTCACATTTCTTTTGGGTGATAAAAAAAGAAAAGAAAACAACAACAACAACAACAAAAAACACAAATAAACGAACCCATCTCAGGTTTATAAAAGTGAATTCTATTTGTCACTTGAATTATTTATGTCACGTCTTTGACCTAGACCAGGGTCGTAACACTGTCATGACTTGGAATTAATGACTAAATGACTCGAAATAACTTGTTTATGTTACCGTTTGTTATATATTATGTCTTTAATCAAAACCCTGAAAGTTCCAAGTCACGCATGCGTAGTGTTATCAGCTCATCGGTTCTCAGATCGTAAAAAGTAAACGAATATTAAAAGACGATGAAAGTGTTTTTCGACCCTGCATGCATATCGGCCTGCTGTTGGAGACCCCCAAAACCAAAATATGACCTTTTTAATGCATTATAGGGGCTATTTAATCGATCAGTAAATGCACTACAGAATGTTACGTTTTCACACACACCAGCATGTATTTAGCCCTTACACATATTTTTGTCTTAATACTAATACGCCAGTCGTGACTCTTCTTAAAAATGAATAGTTTTTATTCATTTACTCATTCATTTTTAAATTTAATATAATTTATTATTTATCATTTTAGCTTGATTATGATTTTTCAAAGTCAGGAACTTCTTTTTTTTTGTTTGGGATTTGTGCTGTGACGCGGCACGCTGAAAAGCGCAACAACTCTTAAGTGAATTTGCTCCTCAGTTTCATCACATCTGAGACCAAAAGAAGTGTCAAACTCTGTTATTTCTGGTTCAGACTAAAAGACGCCCCAAATTAAATGGCCAAAGGCATCAATGCCTCCACTGTGGGTCAGAGAGCCTGTGAAGATCACCCCATCGGCTCAGCCCGTGTGCCCAGAAGCCAGAGTTTTGTGCTGTCCTCATTGGTTGCTGTTTTTCCAGTCATGCTGTGGTGTTGTCGGCTCTCTGTAAATCCACTCATCTGCTTTCATCAGCCGGGCCCGGAGCCGCAGAGTGCCTGCAGCGCTTTGCCTTGCAGACGGGGCTTCAGACGGCCTGTGTTTTTCTTTTTTTTTCTGCAGGATGTGTCAGTCACAGGAATACAGATCCAGAGCTGAGGGAGTCTGACGGCAGGATCAATGAGAGCAGGAGTCTTTCTCTACCAGCTCCAGCATATTCAACATATTCTCACTGAGCCTGACACGCACTCACAGGGAATCTGTAATGGCAAGATTTTGGAGCTGCTGGGTAAACAACGATGCTAAAGGCGTGCTGGGGTAAAAGATGCATTTGATTTGATTTGATTTACTATTTACACTCACCGGCCACTTTATTAGGTGCTCGATGAAGCAAATGTCTAGTCAGTCAATCACATGGCAGCAGCTCAATGCATTTAGGCATGAAGACATGATGAAGAGGATCTGCTGCAGTTTACAGCGAGCATCAGAATGGGGAAGAAAGGGGATTTAAGTGATGAGGCATGGTTGTTAGGGCCAGATGGGCTGGTCTGAGTATTTCAGAAACTGCTGATCTACTGGG
>CAIGQQ010038027.1:974901-988263 GCA_903798035.1 Danio albolineatus | reverse complement strand
AGCTCAATCCAATAGAGCACTTTTGGGATGTGGTGGAACGGGAGATTCCCATCATGGATGTGCAGCCGACAAATCTGCAGTAACTGCGTGATGCTATCATGACAATATGGAGCAAAATCTCTGAGGAATATTTTCAGTAACTTGTTAAATCTCTGCCATGAAGGATTAAGGCAGGTCTGAAGCAACACAGTACAACTAAGATGTACCTAATAAAGTGGCCGGTTAGTGTATCTGTAAATATCAGCTTTACACTGTGTATTGACTTGATTTGGCTGATCATCGGTGCAATCGTAGGAAAAAGTCTCGAGCCAAAAATATTGCAATGCCAACAACCACTCGTACCTAAAGCATAAGATCAATAGCATGGTTCAAAAACGTATGCATCATCATTCATTCATTCATTTTCTTTTCGGCTTATTCCCATTATTAATCCGGGGTCACCACAGCGGAATGAACCGCCAACTTATCCAGCATTTGTTTCACGCAGCGGATGCCCTTCCAGCTGCAACCCATCTCTGGGAAACATCCACACACACAACGTATGCATTGCTGTAGTATTTTTCCGTATGGGTAAGGTGTGCGATGACCTGCCCCCATTCGTGTTTGTATTAATTATGGGTACAGTTTCCCCAGTATCAGATTCACATGGAGATAAACTTAAGGGTTGAAGGCTGCATCGAGCTCTGTCTGAATCTGGGGTGAAATTTATAATGCATGATTTTTGGATGGCCTTTCTGTGGCGAGCCGTACACAGTGAATGACAATGCAGCGGGACTGGCAGAACTGGAGCGAGCGTTTAGAGGCCAGGACTGAATGTGGATGCTGAAGTCTTCAAAGGCCTTGAGGCCCAGCTGCCATAATATCTCATTCCTTTTGTCCTCTCGCTCTCTCTCGCTGGCTCCCGCTCCGCGCACAGATGACGCTCTTTCCAAGTACTCTCAAAAGCACACAACAAAAGACGGCATCGTGAGGCCTTGCTCTCCCCGAGCATTCAGTACACACACTGCATTCGCACGCACTTCTATTTTGTTTTTTGTTCTCCTTTTTTTTCATGACGATGTGTCCATATCTGTTTTCTCTTCACTCTTTTCAAGCCTATTTTTGCTCTCCTCTCCGACCGAGGGGGAGTTTTTGTAGAAATGGTGGGCTGCCGATTGTGAGGGCGATTGAAGCGATGTCCAGGAGGAGATTGGATTGATGCACTGTCGACATTAAAATCAGTCTTTCACGCCACATCTTCGGCAGACATCAAATTGGGTGACAGACTTTCCACGCGAGCTTGTTTCTTCTCCATTATTTCACTTTAACCTCTTAAACTCTGGTGCTATTTTGGGATTTCCGCCTGGATTTTGCCTACCTAATTTTAAAAGTAAAATCCACATGCAGAGGAGTAAATGCAAAAATGTGGTGTCATTTTAAAGAAAACCCTTTAAATTTTTATAAAACACTGTTGAAAGTGATTAAAATAATTGTATATGTTGTCTGTGTTATCATAAACACTTAAAAAAAGAGGCGCTTTCTGTATTTTTTCTTTATAAACTCAAATTTAAAAGAGTACCTTTTAGGTTCTGTGTGGTCTAGGTTTCTGTAATTAATTTTTGGTGGTTCCTGCACATGTCAGTAATCATAAGAAAAACGAAAGATGCCTCTATCATAATCTATGCAAAAGTTATTGTATTCCAACTGATGAGAGGTGCTATACCTTTATGTAATTTCTGCCTACCAAACTTTGAAAGTCTTCCATATCCAAATGCAGTGGTATAAATGACAAATTCCAGTGTTATTGGACAGAAAACCACTTGAATTTACAAAAGAAACTGCTGAAAGTAATAAATAATATTTGTTCTGTTTTCTGTTTATGATGAATCACTTCAACATCGGGCGCTTTTTTATTTTTTGTTCTAAAATGCTTTTTTGAAAATGTGTAGATAATCCCATAAGAGAATAAGACAAATGCAGACAGTTCTGCTTTAGACCAGCAGAGAGCAGCAAACACTAGGAAAAATAATTTTGTCTCTACCATAGAGTATGCAACAGTTATTGTAATTCTGAAAACTGAATATTGAGAAAATATGGCATGCGGATAGACTATTGTTTTCATATTTTCACGATCTTTGGTTTGATCAAACATAATTCACTGTGTTTTGACCACATTATACATATAAAAGGAATACTTATGCACATCACCTCAAAAACAGCGGAGAAAAGGCCTGTTTTGAAGCACTCAGCATAAGGTAAGAGATGATGTAGCATTTGTGGCTTTCTGTGCGATCTGGGGCTGCTTATTGATCATAAATATAATATGAAATAGAATATAAATAGAATATAATTCAGTAAAGGAATGCTAGAATCGTACAAGGATGGGCAAGAGCTTTTATTCGAGCTATGACTTGTACATGTGTGTCATATATGAAGCATATAAAAATATGAAAATGACAGCTCGGGTATCCAGTATTTTGTTGTGTAATTAAATGTTAATAACTTTTGTACAGTAAAATAAAAACCTAAGTGATGCATATCTGCATAAAATATAGCTTCTACGCTTTCATACGGAACCACTTATAGGGGTCTTGTGCAACCATGGACCTTTAAAAACGAAAGTGAAACTGATGACGTCATATGACCCGGTACCGGGTCCGCGGAGTTTAAGAGGTTTTAAATTGCCTCGCTTGTTGAGTTTTACTTTGCGATCTCAATGTGTTAGAAGAACTCGCGTCTGAAAGCCCCTTGAGAGCGTCTGCGTTGCTCGAGTGTTTCGTCTATATAAACCAGTCAGTGTTTTGGTTTGGCTTGCAGCGGTTCTCGCAGGCTTAGTGTGAAATATGAAAAAGCTGCAGCACTTATTGCTGCCAAATAGGATGCGTCTGCTTGATATTCCTCTCAAAGAAACGTCATCCTAGCTGCGTCCTTAACCCCAGTCATAGCCGCATATAAATCAGGCAAATACCTCTTAATTCTTAGAGTTGGAGGCCATTCATGCATTTTTTCTTTCCAATGCACTACGCCAGCAGACACACAACATCGTAAGACATTAATATTAGGTTAGATTGAGGTCACCAGCGTCTAAAAACAATGTGAAGTTGACGTCCAATGATGACGTTGATATTTGGTTGATTTTAGGTTGTGTAGATAAGTTACCAAAATCCAATCTCTAGCCAACATCTTAAGCCAACGTAATTTTGACGTTAAATATATTTATTTACCAGGTGTGGCAACCAAAATTTAATGTCTTATAGACGTCATAGTGGTAACGTCCACACAACATCAAGCTGTAACATCATTAGACGTTGTTATTTGGTTGATTTTCAGTTGATTTTAGGTTGTGTAGGTAAGTGACCAAAACCCAATCTCGAGCCAAGATCTTAAACTAACGTAATTTTGACGTTAAATCTATTTATTTACCAGGTGTGGCAAGCAAAATTCAATGTCTTTTAGACGTCATATTTATAACATTCACACAACATCAAGCTGTAACATCATTAGACGTTGATATTTGGTTGATTTTAGGTTGTGTATGTAAGTGAACAAACCCAATCTTGAGCCAACATCTTAAACCAACGTAACTTTGACGTTAAATCTATTTACAAAATTCAACATCTGATAGACGTCATAGTGGTAATGTCCACACAACATCAAGCTGTAACATCATATGACGTTGATAATTGGTTGATTTTAGGTTGTGTAGGTAAGTGAACAAACCCAATCTCGAGCCAACATCCTAAACTAACGTAATTTTGACGTTAAATCTATTTATTAATCAGGTGTGGCAACCAAAATTCAACATCTGATAGACGTCATATTTGTAACGTTCCCACAACATCGAGCTGTAACATCATTAGATGATGATATTTGGTTGATTTTAGATTGTTTAGGTTAGTGACCAAAACCCAATCTCGAGCCAACATCTTAAACCAACGTAATTTTGACGTTAAATGTTTATTACAAAATTCAACATCTGATAGACGTCATACTGGTAACGTCCACACAACATCAAGCTGTAACATTGTTAGACATTGATATTTGGTTGATTTTAGGTTGTGTAGGTAAGTGAACAAACCCAATCTCGAGCCAAGATCTTAGACTAACGTAATTTTGACGTTAAATCTATTTATTCATCAGGAGTGGCAACCAAAATTCAACATCTGATAGACGTCATAGTGGTAACGTCCACACAACATCAAGCTGTAACATCATTAGATGTTGATATTTGGTTGATTTTAGGTTGTGTAGGTAAGTGAACAAACTCAATCTTGAGCCAACATCTTAAACCAACGTAACTTTGACGTTAAATATATTTACAAAATTCAACATCTGATAGACGTCATAGTGGTAATGTCCACACAACATCAAGCTGTAACATCATTAGACGTTGATATTTGGTTGATTTTAGGTTGTGTATGTAAGTGACCAAAATCCAATCTCGAGCCAACATCTTAAACCAACGTAATTTTGACGTTAAATATATTTATTCATCAGGTGTGGCAACCAAAATTCAATGTCAGATAGACGTCATATTTGTAACGTTCCCACAACATCAAGCTGTAACATCATACGACTTTGATATTTGGTTGATTTTAGGTTGTGTAGGTAAGTGAACAAACCCAATCTCGAGCCAACATCTTAAACTAATGTAATTTTGACGTTAAATATATTTATTTACCAGGTGTGGCAACCAAAATCCAACATCTGATAGACGTCACATTTGTAACGTTCACACAACATCAAGTTGTAATATAATTAAACGTTGATATTTGGTTGATTTTAGGTTGTTTAGGTAAGTGACCAACATCCAATCTCGAGCCAACGTCTTAAACCAACGTAATTTTGACGTTAAATATATTTACAAAATCCAACATCTGATAGACGTCACATTTGTAACGTCCACACAACATCAAGCTGTAACATCATACGACATTGATTTTTGGTTGATTTTAGGTTGTGTAGGTAAGTGAACAAACCCAATCCTGAGCCAACATCTTAAACCAACGTAATTTTGATGTTAAATCTATTTATTCATCAGGAGTGGCAAGCAAAATTCAATGTCTTATAGACGTCATAGTGGTAATGTCCACACAACATCAAGCTGTAACATCATTAGACGTTCTTGTGACATGTTTTGTTTTTTACATTGGTCTGAGATCCAAATAAACACTTTGTGAATAAATATGCCTTGTTTTGGTGATGAAACAGACATTGATAAAATACATAAAGTAGTTTTCTGAAAATTTGTGCAAGTCAGGATTCAAACTCCTATGCTTTGAATCGCTGTAGTCACCTGACCTGGTGTTTCGAATCACCTAAGTCACGTGACCTGGGTGTTTTGGATCATGCTTCGACGCAGTGTTTCAAAACACTTGCTCTTCAGGATCTGGACACTGTGTCAAAACTCACGTCGGCCTCTTCTCTAGTCAACACAAGAGTTCAACTGTCTAGAGATACACTAGGGAAGGAGGTGAGCACCACCCCATGTATTTTTGCTTAAGTGGATAGTTAGTGTAGTTTATGTAAGACGTCTTTTGGACATTGACGATTTGTTCTTCGTATTTCTGTTTACTAGATTACATCAGAGGGGATTTGACATTAGTAAGACTGCTTTGGTTCGATTGATTCTTTGTTTTAGCGCCACCCTTAGCCAGTCTTTCTAGTTTATGTTTTGTTTTGGTTGTTGATTGTAATTAGCTCACTCACTTCTTCGCTAATTACCACTTGTTATCATATTAATTGTGTAGCAATCCTTGTTTGTGGTTGTTACTTTGAGTACAGTTCTCCTTTGAGCAAGGGTGCAATTCTGGTGCGGGGGACCAAATGTGGCGGGAGTGTTTAGTTATGTTGAGTAAGTTTAGTTAGACCTATATACATTTACGAATGACGTGACGGCGAAACTTAACTTAATTTTGCGTACATCGTGAGTTGAAAAATAACTTTTTTTCGTCTCTCGGGGGGAAATTATAGCATGAAGTAAAGTGGTATTTATATCTAAAAAAAAAAAAAGTGAGGGGGACATGTCCCCCCTGTCCAACCTGCCAATTGTGCCATTGACAGCAACACCCAATAAATGAAGAGAACTCAAACCAACTGAGTACTGTAAAACTCAGTAAGTTAAGGCAACTCAAACCGTTTGATTAAACCGATTGCTACAAACCATTTGAGTTCAAAAACTAATCCTAATGAGTTCTGTGAACTTACTCCATTTGAGCAAATAAAGCAATTTGAGCACAGTAAAATCCAATAAATGAAGAGAACAGACCAACTGAGTGCTGTTAAACCCAATAAGTTAAGGCAACTCAAACCGTTTGAGTAAACTGATTGCTTCAAATCATTTGAGTTTACAAACTAATCTATATGAGTACTGTGAACTTACTCTATTTGAGTAAATAAAGCAATTTGAGCACATTAACCAAGGGTGCAATTCTGGTCTGAGAAGTGGGGGGGACCGAATGTGGCGGGAGTGTTTAGTTATGTTGAGTAAGTTTAGTTAGACCTATATACATTTACGAATGACGTGACGGTGAAACTTAGCTTAATTTTGCGTACACATCGTGAGTTGAAAAAAAAAATGTGAGGGGGACCCTCTAAAACTCCCAGAAGTCATTGCGGTTACATAAAAGAGGTGTGAAATATGGTGACCCACGCTCAGACATATATTTGTGCTCTGCATTTAACCAATCCTAATGCACACACACTGTGAACACACTTTCGGAGCTAACGTTCAAGGATTTGGACTACAAAAATATTTTTTATGATAAAAAGTAGAACTAAATAAACAAATCCGTCATGCCCGCAGCTCTTCCATATCCAAAGAAACCACAACCTCCAAAATGTGTTGCATTTTCAAGGACAAGTGATTTTAATTTCACGCTCCAATGTGGCTGTACAACATCTATGCAACATCCAGGAATCTGCAACACAAGTATCACCCGTCGACTGGGACTTACGAAGGAAAAGAGTGCTTTCCAAGCCCCATTTCCAAGCTTTTTTTCTTAACTTTATACTAAACCGCAGACCAACCGGCATGTCTACCAGCATCCTTAACGCAACATATTCTCTTGATCAGCAACGCTGGCCTTTACAACGGGGTACAATGAGGGCTTGACATTGAATGATAAATAAATAAATAAATAAACAACAGGGCACAATGAGTGCTCGAGTTTTGTTTGAGAATTTTGGAAGCAAGTAAACAAGATGTCCTTGAGCACACTCGTGTACCCTGTTTTGATCTCAGGGTTATATCTTATGCTTGAAAATCACATGAATAATCTCATGACCACAGTCTCTTCTTCCAGCTTCAGGTTCTTGATCCAGATGAACACCAAACTTTATACTGAGTGTCAAAGTTTGGACCAAAGCGAGTCAGCTGACCAATAAACTCCATTAAAGCTCTCGTTGTGTATTTTGCCCGTCTATTCTGGTGGGAGTTTGGAGGAGAAGCATTTGAAGTGCATCTTTCAGCGCTGCAGATTTCTTTGTTTGATGATCTGAAGATCCACTTACTGTATGCTAAAGGAAAGCTCTGGAGAGCTGGGAAAACATGGCCAAGGGTTTAACTTTTGTTTTTGATATGGAATATAAAAAGGGAACAGCATCAACAATCTCAAATTACAGTACATCAGTCTTCAAACAATACGTCACAAGCTAAGAAACGCGTAACTGGGGCTGCATGATACACTCTCAGGCCCTGTTTACACTAATGCGTTTTCGATTTAGTTTTGCTACGGTTACACCATCCGGTCACACTACGCCGGAGTTTTCAAGCCCCGAAGTGGGGTTTATTTTTTAACCTAAATTTGGAGAGGATCATGTGCTAATGATTGAACACAGCTGGTACCACATCAGCTCAGCATATTGCACCAATCAGACGAATCCTGACCCACTATAAACTACCAGAGCTTTCTACTCCAGTCATCTTCATCTTGAAGAATCCCCCCTTCCGCCCCAACTCCTCCCCTTCTCCTATAGGACGGCACGGTGGCCCAGCGGTCAGCAATGTTGCCTCACAGCAAGAACGTCACTGGTTCGGCCTCTCCCCGAGTTAATTGGTGTTTCTGTGTGGAGTTTGCATGTTCTCCTCATGTTCTTGTGGGTTTTTCCCAGGTTCTCCAGTTTCCTCCCACCGTCCAAAAAACATACAACAAAAGTAAATTGACTACTTTAAATAGCATCTTAATACAACTCCCGTCAGATATATCTCAGCACGTTCACAAGCCGAGGGGAGTTCTCGAGACTTACCTGAGCTCAAACTCTCCTCTCGCCCTTTAAACAGGAGGGAGCCCCGGGCTCGAGGATATTCTGAGCTCAGGGCTCTCTCCCGGGACAGCATGCCAAATACACTTTATTATCAATCATCAGCTGAGTGTGAACTCTTGAAAACAGAGCATTTTGGAAACACACCGTGTTCATTCTAAAGCGCTGTTGCTCCGTCTCAGTGTGGATGGGGGAAACACACACACACACACACACACATCTCATGAACTACAAATCTGCTTGTATATGGACTACAAATCCAGTCATGCAACACACACACACACACTCCTGCTCCAAGTCACCATTGATTGCACACACACCACCGGAGGATTGTCAAGGACTGATTACACACACTATATAAGCAGCACATACACACACATTGCTGAGTCTTGTTAACTGTAAAGTGACACTACAACGCGGTTTCCTTTGTCTAGTCTTGCCGTGTTTTGATCTTCGCATTGCTTGTCTGTTTATCCCTGTCTGCTGCCTTGTTGACCTTCTGCCTGTACTCTGACTGCGATTCTGGCTTGCCTGTATACCTCTGTTTGCACCCGTGTTGACCACTGCTTCCCTGACTTCACAAATAAATCTGCAATTGGATCCTCACCTCCATTGTCAGTGTCACTCCCCGCGTTACACTATTGAAAAACATCCATTCTTGACAATTATGAAAGACAATTTGATCCGCTTCACCACTTGTTGTCTACTGTAGTCTGCATTGTAGAATTAATTCAATACAATTAATCCATCACAACAATTTGCATAATTTTTTGTGCCCAAATTTATGATGATCACCGATTAAATCTCCCACTCTACTGCAGATTCATGAAGGATTGTGATATTTTGTGCAGCTCCAGTAACAGCTTCCATTTTTTAGTGGGCGTGGCTTAATTCCCCCTCTGATGACATCATACAACAGAAGAATCTCAATCGAAGTGTTTCTTCAGACTGTTTTTAATCAAGTCTGATGATAAAATATAGGATTATTACATTTATCTCACTAGTAGCTGGATGTGTTCACACACTTTTGCCTCACATCTGTGTTTAAACCCCTTATAAATGTGATTTTTGCATAATAGGTGCACTTTAAGAGCTAAGATACAACCCAGGCGCCTCCATGTTAGAGTGCATATTGCTTCATTCAGGGCAGGCTTGTAAAAAGAGCCCATTAAAACAAGTATTTAAGCAGCAACACTGTGAATGCTAGTCTTTCTCTCTCTCTCTCTCACACACACACACACGCTTACAGCTTTGTTGCATTATTAATCTCCATGGAGATTCAGAGGCTTGAAAGTTTCTTCACTTCTTGTTGCGTGAAAGTTTCTTCTTCTCGTGGGGAGACCTCTGGCATTAAATGCACACGTTTCTACCTGCTGGAGCGAAATGAACTGGTGTAGCATGGTTTAGGCAAACAGTTGTGTTTTAGTCACTCGCGCTGCAGGGTTGGACTTCTTTTCATCCGCCTCCTGTCTCCCTAGACAAGCTTTAATTAACTCCAAATGAGATACGATGGACATAAAGCAATGTTTTTTTTGTCCCCCCCTCCTTCTTCTGCTATTTAAATGCAGTATGGAGGAGTGATAAATAAATCACCGGGTCTCTAATCTCTGTGATATACCCGCTGAGCAGGGCTACGGTGAGGAAACCGTGTTCGTAAATTTGTCCTGGTGGAAAGGACGAGGGCGAATGTTAATTTAGGATGATGAAAAATGAAAGACGTGACTGAGAACTAGAGTAGTCAACAGAACAGCTGGAGAGTACTGTACTCTTACCTTTGTCCTCACAACACCTCTTGTTCACCATTGCTTTAGGCTGTGAGGAAAGCTTTTATTACTCCGTTTTTGGGTCGTTTTATGTCCAAAATCTTAGATATTAGGCATTTTAGGCATTTATTAGACAAGAATGAAGTGTTTTTATATATATTTATGTCATTAATAACAGGAGGATCCATAATGTGCATGCACATTGCTTATTACACACAGAGGGATGCGCAGCAGCACCGAAATATTGTGCTGCTTTCAGAAATTAGTCAAAATTAAGTGTTTATTCCTGAAAATGAGCAACATAGTTTGCAAATGTGGTGAGGAGAATGATCTTGTGGTCACTTTTAAATAAGATTATTCTGCTTTGGTAGAGTATTTAGCTTGTTTAAGGGTAAAACTCACTTAATTTTGACTCATTATTTCTGAAAACAACACAATACTTTATTATTATCTAGAAAATTCTTCGTAATTTAAAGGTTTTTACATATTTAATCTAGAAACAAGACAAAAACTCACTGTTTTTTGCAGCGTGGGTGATGTTAATAGCCTTTCTGAACATCTCACGCTTGAGGAGACATAAACATGTTAAGGTTAATCTCTCTGAAACACCATGTGATGTGCCACTTCATCTGTCCTTGCTTTCCAAAATTTAAAATGTCCTAATTCAAGAAACATTTTTAGACAAGAATGAAGTATTTTTATATATTTATGTTATTAAAAGAGTGTGTTAATAACAGGAGGATCCATAATACACATAATGCACACTGCCTATTACACATAGAGGGATGCGCAGCAGCTGAAAACAAGCAACATAGTTTGCAAATGGGGTGAGCAAAATAATCTTGCGGTCACTTTTAAATAAGATTATTCTGCTTTGGTAGATTATTTAGCTTGTTTTTAGGTAAAATTCACTTCATTTTGACTCATTATTGCTGAAAACAACACAATATTTTATTATTGTCTAGAAAATGCTTCTAAATTTAAGACTGTTTAAATATTTAATCTAGAAACAAGACAAAAACTTATTGTTTTTTGCAGTGTGGGTGATGTTAATAGCCTTTCTGAACATCTCACGCTTGAGAAGACATAAACATGTTAAGGTTAATCTCTCTGAAAGACTATGTGATGTGCCACTTTATCTGTCCTTGCTTTCCAAAATCTCAAAATGTCCTAAATCAAGACACATTTATTAGACAATAATGCAGTATTTTTATATATTTATGTTATTAAAAGAGTGCATTAATAATAGGAGGATCCACAATACACATAAACAGATTGCTTATTACACACAGAGGGATGCGCAGCAGCACCGAAATTTTGTGTTTCTTTCAGAAATGAGTCAGAATTAAGTGTTTTTCCTGAAAATAAGCAACAAAGTTTGAAAATGGGGTGAGGAGAATGATCTTGTGGTCACTTTTAAATAAGATTATTCTGCTTTGGTAGAGTATTTAGCTTGTTTTAAGGGTAAAACTCACTTAGTTTTGGCTAATTGTTTCTGAAAACAACTCAATATTGTATTATTGTCTAGAAAATGCCTCTTAATTTAAGACTATTTAGATATTTAATCTAGAAACAAGACAAAAACTCACTTTTTTTGCAGTGTGGGTGATATTATTAGCATTTCTGAACATCTCACACTTGAGGAGACATAAACATGTTAAGGTTAATCTCTCTGAAAGACCATGTGATGTGCCACTTCATCTCTCCTTGCTTTCCAAAATCTAAAATGTCATAAATCAAGAAGCATTTTTAGACAAGAATGCAGTATTTTAATATATTTATGTTATTAAAAGAGTGCATTAATATTAGGATGATCCATAATGCACTTACACACTGCTTATTACACACAGAGGGATGCACAGCAGCACCGAAATATTGTGTTGTTATCAGAAATTTGTCAAAATTAAGTGTTTTTCCTGAAAATGAGCAACATAGTTTGCAAATGGGGTAAGCGAAATGATCTTGTTGTCACTTTTAAATAAGATTATTCTGCTTTGGTAGATTATTTAGCTTGTTTAAGAGTAAAACTCACTTAATTTTGACTCATTATTGCTGAAAACAACACAATATTGTATTATTGTCTAGAAAATGCTTCTTAATTTAAGACTGTTTAGATATTTAATCTAGAAACAAGACAAAAACTCATAGTTTTTTGCAGTGTGGGCGACTTTAATAGCGTTTCTAAGTATCTCACACTTGAGGAGAAATAAACATGTTAAGGTTAATCTCTCTGAAGGACTATGTGAAGTTGTAAGCTACTACATCTGTCCTTGATTCTCAAGGGTACCATCTAAATTTTACCACAAAATGACTATAATAAATGTCCAAACATTTCCACGAATAGCAAATCCTTGTACCTAAAATGCTCCTAAGAAGTGCTTGCGTCAGATCTCAGCCCGGAGGAAAATAGCACATGCTTTCACTAAACAAGCAGAATTAAAATAATAAAGACAAGTTGCACTGCGACAAAAATAACTTTAACGTCTTAAGTGAACGTCAGATTTTTACGTATATGAACACAGTCCAAAACTAGCTTCCTCTGTGCATACATAGCAAGTAAATGGAGATCATTTAGCATCCAGAAGGATTTATTACTAGCTTGAATCATAATGCTAATGAAAATGATACCCGTGCCAGGCTAAAACTAGCACAAAACACAAAAACGCATTGCACTAAATACTTCAGAATTCATTAATAAAAGGAGAATTCATTAATAACATACTTCAGACATCCTAGATGGTTTCCAATGCCAAATCAAGCACTAAGACACGAAGATGAATGTCTCCAGAGCGTTCCTTTAGCACTGCGGTGAGGGTAAATTTCATTGAGAACAAGCTTGCATTATAAATCCATTAACGCAAGCAAGCATTTAAACAGCGTCATTATTCAAGCCAGCCTTTCTTTCTTTCCATCTCACGTTTATTTAGCGCATGCAAACACTTCAGACGTCCTAGATAAAGTTCTGATGATAAATCATGCAGTGAGGTTGTTAAAGCAGTCACTGATCGTCTAATACTGCATCATGTACGTCTTTCAGTCAGTCGGGTTATTTAAATGCAGTGCAAACGTGCGGCAAAAACGATGTTAGTTTCATCACCAACTCTATCTTTACTTTCATTTAGTTATTGACAAGCGTTCTTGTGAGGCGAACGTGCTACTCACTACGCCACCGTGGCGCCCATATATATATATATATAGGGCGCCACGGTGGCCTAGTGGTAAGCACGTTTGCCTCACAGCAAGAAGGTCGCTGGTTCGATCCCCGGCTGGGCCAGTTGGCATTTCTGTGTGGAGTTTGCATGTTCTCCCCGTGGTTGCGTGGGTTTCCTCCGGGTGCTCCGGTTTCCCCCACAGTCCA
>CAIGQQ010038027.1:892960-908146 GCA_903798035.1 Danio albolineatus | reverse complement strand
CTAATGAAATTAATTTACTGATTAATTGATTGATTGATTGGTTGATTGATTAATGAATCAATGAATTAATCATTTATTTATTTATTTAATAACTAGCTGACTAACTAATTAATTAAATTAATTTACTGATTTAGTTAACCAAATTCACCTATAGTAACTAATAAATAAATGTACTGATTAATTAATTAATTGATTGATTGATTAATAAATGAATTGAATCATTTATTTATTTATTTATTTATTTATTTATTAACTAACTAACTAATTAATCTGTTTGTTTATTTATAATTAATGCAAACTTGATTAAACAAACCTTTCATAATAATAACAAATATATAATATATACAAATATGAAAAGCACAGCTGGTGGATTTAAGATGATCTGTAGCTTTGAATTATCACTGTTTAATTTATTTTCTCTTCGTCTTAGTCCCTTATTTATCAGGGTTCACCACTGAGGAATGAACCGCCAACTATTCCAGAATATGTTTTACACAGCGGATGCCCTTTCAGCCACATTCCAGTAATGGGAAACACTCATACACACTCATACACACACACACACACTAAAACATGGCCAATTTAGTTAACTTAATTCACTAATAGTAACTAATAAATAAATTTACTGATTATTTTTTAATTGATTGATTGATTGATTTATTGATTGATCGATTGATTAATGAATGAATGAATCAATCATTATTTTTTTATTTTTTATAACTTACTAACTAATTAATTAATTAATTAAATTTATTTACTGATTAATTATTTAATTGATTGATTGATTGATTGATTGATTGATTAATGTATCAATCAATCATTTATTTATTTATTTATTTATTTATTTGTTTGTTTGTTTGTTCGGTTTGTTTAGTTTGTTTAGTTACCACTATTCATTTAATAATAGGGGTTAGCACTGTTCCCTCACAGCAAGAACGTCACTGGTTCCAGCCCTTACCAAGCCAGCTGATGTTTCTGTGTGGAGTTTACACGTTCTCCCCGTGCTCACGTGTGTTTCCCCCGGGTTCCCCGGTTTCCTCCCACCGTCCACAAACATGCAGCTTAAGTTAATGGACTAATCCACATCAGCACCATAGACATGCTCCTAGTAAGTAGTTATCTCTGAAGAGCGATCACTATCTGTTCATCAGCTACTACAGCAGGGGAGTTCTCCAGATCTACCTGAGCTCAAACTCCCCTCTCGCCCTGCAAACGGGAGGGAGCCCCGGGCTGGAGGATTCCACGAGCTCAGGGCTCTCTCCCGGGACAGCATGCTGAACACGGTTCATAATCAATCACCAGCTAAGTGTGAAGTCTTGAAAGGATATTTAGATGGTTATTTCTGCACTATAGGGGAAGTAAATGTACATTTTTGGGGTGTAATATCACTATAAACAGATTTATTCAGTTCATTTGACTTGTTCCTAAGCTGTATCTTCCATGTATTTCTCGTATGGATATTTAGATGGTTATTTCTGCATTATAAGGTGAGTAAATGTACATTTTGGGGGTGTAATATCACTATAAACAGGTGCTTTTGATACATGCAGCTCTCTGTTGCCTTGTTTTCAAAGGTGAACCCAACTGTGCATCGGTTCATTGTTTTTTTTTTAGTTTTCTCTCTCAGTCTTGAGCCAGCAGGACGCGGGTCAATAACCATCACGTCGAGCATTTTAGCCATCTGCTGCCCAGATCAAAGCTAGTGCTCCACTTTCCCCAAAGTAAAACCTTTATCTCTCACAACTATAGCTAGTGGGAGATTCTGTCAGAAGGTAAACTCTGCTTAGAAACACACAATAATCTGCCAAAGGGGTGCGCTAAATAATCTCATGTCACAGAGAAAAGCTTGTTTAAATATCTGAAATGTCTGATAAAATGAACTGCCGCTGGATATCTCCTCTTGTTCGGACCATTCTCTGTAAACCCTAGAGATGGTTGTGCGTGAAAATCCCAGTAGATCAGCAGTTTCTGAAATACTCAGACCAGCCCGTCTGGCTCCAACAACCATGCCACGTTCAGAGTCACTTAAATCCCCTTTCTTCCCCATTCTGATGCTCGCTGTAAACTGCAGCAGATCCTCTTCACCATGTCTACATGCCTAAATGCAGAGTTGCTGCCATGCGATTGGCTGATTAGCAAACAGTTGGACAGGTGTACCTAATAAAGTGGCCGATGAGTGTATATCCAAGTCATTGTGAATAATGGACTAATAGCAATAGATAATAGCAAACTATTTTCTATTCAAGCTTTCAGGGTTTTCTTACTGAATTGTGACGTCAGTGACTTTATATCCAAGCTGAAAATATTCCAAGCTGTATTGTAATGCGGAAACCAAAAATGCATTGAAGCCACAGATGGATTGCTCTTGAACTTGATAAAAACATCTGCATTCAAGGACAAACGTTGTGCTATTCAGCCTTCAATACTTTCAAATATCCAGAGATCTGCTTAAGAATTACTTTGCTAAATGCCCAGCTAACAAATTTCGGTTGTGAGAACGTTCTCATAACGTTATCTGTTACGTTCCAAGAATGTTGAAATGTCCAGTTTGCTTAATGTCGTTAGAACATTTTTTATGGTCAGCATAACATCCTTGCAACGTTTTCAAAACCAAGAACTTTGTTACAAGAACGTTTTTTATGAACATTGTGAAAACGTTCAAGTATAAATAACGTCCTGAAGAAGTTTCCAAGAACTTTGTTATAAGAAAGTTTTTCATCAACATAATGAGAACGTTCATCGGGTACAAATAACGTCCTGAAGACGTTTCCAAGAACTTTGTTATGAGAACGTTTTTCATCAGCATTACAAGAACGTTAATAACGTTATGAGAACATTCTAAAAAGGTTTCATTGGTAACGTTCTGTGCTAACATTTCTACAACTTTTAAAGAACGTTAGTGAATGTTCTGGGAACGTTCCCTGTTAGCTGGGTGATAATGACTCTAACAAAACTCTTGTTTTATATTGCATTTCATACACAGTGCTGATTCAGAGTGCTTTACACACTGTTAACAATAATAGTATCATAACAAGTCTCATTAGAAAGAAATAAAGCAAAAATATATTATATATTCAACTCAATATGATGGATATTAAAGGGTTAGTTCACCCAAAAATGTCGATTCTGTTATGGATTACTCACCTTCATGTTGTTTCTAAAGAAATAAATAAGTAAAAAGTGATTTTGTTCCTTAAAACAAGCAAATAAATCTGCCGAATTTGGTAAAATAATGTTATTTCAAAAGGAAACTCTTGATTGTTTCACTTACTCCATTGGCAGATAATTTTTTGGTGCTTGTTTTATGGAAAACCTCAAACTATACTCAAACTAACAAAGCAAAACTACATTTTTAGTTTGTTTAGAAAATGCTTCTTGATTCAAAGAGCCCTTATTTTGCATTAAAAAGGTCATATTTTGGTTTTAGGGGTTTCCAACAACAGGCTGACCTGCATTAAAGGTCAAAAAACACTTTCATTGTCTTATAATATTCATTTATTTTGACCATATTTTGGCATATTAATTATCCCAGTGACTCCCATATGATTCATTCAGTTCCCAAACCCCTCCTTAGCGCAAAGCTAATCTTCGCTGATTGGACTGCTGACCCAGTCTGTTGTGATCGGTCGACTGCGTTCAGCGTGAGACAGAGAGAAACGCCCACCATGGCTACAATATGAGTAGCAGGAATTATGTGAGAGCTCAATGCAGGAGTGCAATAAAGCAATGCAGTTAAACACCAGCATATTACTGTACTCATAATAATAACGATACACAATCAGCAATATTCTCATAATAACTCATAATAACGGCACACAATCAGTATTAATCCACACAGTAGGGCATCTGAGGAACAGCATAACATGAACATGCAAACTCCACACAGAAATGCCAACTGACCCAGCAGGGGCTCAAACCAGCGACCTTCTTGCTGTGAGGCGACAGCACTACCTACTGCACCACTGCGTCACCTTATCGTCATTTTCAGAAACACATAGCAGGGGCTCTTTAAGAGATTTTAGATATTTGGACTAGAAATAAGACACAATCTTTAAGTTTTTGGCAGTGTAATGTCTGTTATGTCGCATGTAAATCTTAAACTACCCATTTTGCACAGAAATGGCAATCCAGAAACAGACGGTTGCCAGGTTGTGCTATTAAGCAACTCAAACTTTTCTTTTTTTTTTTTCCCGAAGCACTTTAGAAGTATGAATACATCCCAAACTCATTGGGTAATGATGTCTGTGGTGACATTCAGGAAGATCACTTCACGTCTCACACATTTAGCAACACTTTAAAGATGAATGTCCAGCGAGTTACACTAAAAGCGCATTCGGTTCCGTCTGAAAGTTGAATCTGGCAGCGTGTCATTACATGGACTGCGATGAATGCCCACGCACTTCAGAAAGAAATAAAACGTCTGGAGAGTGGCGCTAAAAGGTTAATGCTCTTTCGCCGCATTTAAGAATAAAAATAACCCAGCACCTACACTGAATCTGACCCCAAAATCTAACCAATGGGTTTTAACAAAAGCAAATGTGGGGTAAAATGCTTTTGCTGTAGCGACGATACCATTTCATCTTGGCACTATGAGTTCATTCATTCGTGTTAAGGCGCACTGTTGCTACTTAGATGCAGCTGAAATTGACTAAACCAGGGTTGTCCAAACTCTGTCCTGGAGGGCCGGTGTCCAACCCTAATCAAACACACCTAAACCAGCTAATCTCTTACTAGATGTATTAGAAACTTCCTGTCTGGTGTGTCGAAGCAAGTTGAAGCTAAACTTAGCAGGACACCGGCCCTCCAGGACTGAGTTTGGACATCCCAGGAGCAAAGTGGAGCATACAGGAAATCCAAAGTGTAGTCAGAAAGGCAGGCGAATAGTCAGCACAGACAGCAAAACAATAACGACAAAGCAAAGGTCAAAAACACAGTAGATAGAACAAGGAAACACTTTAAAGTGTTCACTTACAGACTCAGCAAAGTGTAAGTGTGCTTGAGATGCATTTATAGTCCTGGTATCATGAGCTTCCAGCTATGTGTGTGAAATCAGGGGAAATCAGAAACTGGTGCGTGAGTGCAAAGTCTTTTGGGAGTTGTAGTGTAGTTCTCCAGCTATCTGCAAGTGCTAGATCACTGGTGATCTTGACAAAAACGCATAGGCACATAGGCATAGACACATTTGTAGCTCCGCCCTCTTCTGAAAAAGAGCACAATCTCATTTGCATTTAAAGCGAAAGTCACCAAAACACCACAATTAGGATCAAAGCCTTAAAAGAGTCCATTTCGGAGAGTAAGAAAAGAATATCTGTGTGATATTTTGAGCTGACTTCACACACACGCGCACACCTTAGAGACATCAGTGACGCTGATGGGGTAGAATAGGACTCCTTTCAAACACATCTACTGTATAGATTGCTTTGAAAAAAAAATCAAATATGTCTAATTGAAAGTCAGGGTGACTATGAGAAGGAGTGAGGAGGAGGAGACCGGACATCTGTGTCTGCATTTGTTTACATCTATAAGTGTGTGCTGATTGTGCCCGATCCGATTTACCTGTGGGAAGTGGTGCCACCGTCCCATCTGCTGCTCACATCTGGAGTGCACTTGGACGCGTCCCAAACACTGCAATGACAGGAGGCAAGAACCAGTTTAGCAAGGGCGCCACAGATTAGCCGGATGTCAGGAAATCACCTTCAAGTAAGAAAAGAAATGGGAAGAATTCATATCATCAGATACTATGCAAGCTTCATACAAAGTGGAAGTCAGAATTATTCGCTCTCCTGTGATTTATTTTCCAAATGATGTTGAACCGGTTCAGGAATTTCTCTCAGTATTTCCTATAATATTTGTTCTTCTGGAAAAAGTCTTATTTGTTTTATTTCAGCTAGAATAAAAGCAGTTCTTAATTGTTTTAAACCCATTTTAGGATTAGTATTATTAGCCCCTTCAGCAATATTAGTGTTGGATTGTCTCCAGAACAAACCACTGTTTTACAATGACTCGCTGAATTACCCTAACTTTACCCTAATTACCCTAGTATTATGTCACTGTAAGCTGAATACTAGTATCTTGAAGAAAATCTAGTCTAATATTATATGCTGTCATCATGGCGAAGAGAAAAGACATCAGTTATTAGAAATGAGTTAATAAAACTATTATGATTAGAAATGTGTTGAAGAAATCTGCTCTCCGTTAAACACACGCACACGAGGGCTTTAGTGTCGCGCGCACAGATGATTTGATGCGCGTGAGTGTTTAAAAGCTCCTGTGCCGTCTCCTCACTCGAAGCAACCGTGTCTGGAAATGAAACTAGTGCGATGCTCGAGCACCCGCAGTCCTTCAAGGGCTCCAGATTCTTTGAAAGCAGCAGCAGTTGCCGCTTTCGCTTTAACCATTCTTTGAACAGATTATTAACATTAAGGTCATCCTTTCGTTATCACACAATGAATGTCTTTTACTTTTGTTTGCTGTTATTTTTTAAATATAGTTTAATAATCATCCTGTACATTAATACTGCTTTAATATGTTGTTGTATGCAGAGTTACCTGCTGATGATCTGGGATCTTGAGCCAGAATATACACTGTGCAGTTTTAGATGCGTGAGAATATATATATTTTTAAATGTCAGCTGTTTTGTTGAATATAAAGTGTATGTATACAGCAGTATTTAGCTTGTTTTGACACATTATTTAAAATTTGTCATTAGTTTGGTGTGGCCAATGAGAAAAAGGTCAATCCTTATAGTGTTGAGCCCTGAAAAGTCCTGTGAAAGACTAAACTAAAAGCAATGCGACACTTTTCTTTAAAAGCACAACCCATTTGCTCATGCTCATTGAGTAAGCTCATACACAATAAAAAGTGAAATGAACGAGAAGCGAGTGGACAAACTAAATCTAAAGGAAGTAATTTTAGCATGCCAAAGTCAAATATATATTTTTCCAACAACAAAATTGTGGCTAGTGAAAATGGCGAGTTGCTAGTAACGGTGGAAAACTACTAGCCACAGTGGCGGGTGATCAAAAAAGTTAATGTCAAGCCCTGTATATAATTTTTTGTAGGGTAGGGGCGAACATTACGACATTTCGTTTCTTTCTATTTCTTTCTCAGGTGGTGTTAAAGGATTTACTTGTGAGTGAAGCTAACTGATGCGCTGCTAGTCAACAGACGGATGATTAACTCTGAAACCATCCCTTCATTCTTGCTTGTGTGAAACCAGCGCAGAGATGTAGCGTTGGGGAGTTCTTTCCAACACTAGCTGAAGTGGGATTAGCGTAGGATTAGAGAACTTAATCAAAGTGGTTTTGCAGTGAGAAAGAAGAAGGGAGAATGAATGTACTGGGAACAGCAGTAAAGGCACTGCTTTGGTTTGTGAAGCACGTGCATATTGAACAAGAACAGAAGAGTTGGTCAGCAGATGTTCCCACCAACACTTTCTTGGCTACAGGGGATCACAAGACCATTGTATCGCATTAGGGTTTTTGAGTCATTAATGGGTGATAAACTCATTCACACACACTCAAACACTATGGCCGATTTAGTTCATCCAATTCTCATTTAGTGCATGTGTTTGGACTGTCTGGGAAACCGGAGGAAACCATCACAAGGAGAACATGCAAACTCCTCATAGAAATGCCAGTTGGCCCAGCCGGGACTTGAACCAGCAACCTTCTTGCTGTTAGGTCACAGTACTAACCACTAAGCCACCATGTCACCCAGCAAAAGAATCTTGTTTTGCTTATTCAGCCGTACTAAAACGATGAATGAGGCACACACAAATGCTGCTACAAAGTTTGCAGTACACACACACACGTACGTTTACCTTTACACTGTTATTGCACTTTGACTCGCAGCCAACGTGACAGGATACAAGTTAATAAACACTGCTGTGTGCATATTCATTATGCTACTGTACAAACGAAACCAGATTTAACGTCCACTAAGCAGGACTCCTGTCTTGTGATTGAAGCATCCTCATTTATAGTTGTCCACTATGCCGATTTCAGCGGTTATTAATTACACAACCATTTTACTGTCATTTATACCACTCCAATATGACAATGCACACACTATACTACACACATATTTGTCCTAACAGCTTCCACAATGCAAAAAAGCTTTTAATACTGAATTTCTTTGTCTTGTTATCAAAAGATTCTTAAATCAAGAGCCATTTTCTTAACGTCCACTAAGCAGGACTCCTATCGTGTGATTGAAGCATCCTCATTTATAGTTGTGTCCACCATGCAGATGTGCCGATTCCAGCGGTTATTAATTACACAACAATTTTACTGTCATTTATTAATTACAAACATGCTCTGTTTTGTAAACAACTTGTGAAACTCATTCTTGAGCGGCAGCTGATCACAGAGAGTTGAACAGATCTTTTAATCCCAGTTTCTTTGCAAACCTTGTCCAGTGGACTTTTATATGCATTACTATGGAGACATATTAATACGCACCTGTCCATCTGTACCGGTGAGCTGATGGGAAAACCACAGTCTGGTGTCACGATATGGTCAAATCACTTTGGATCTTTTTTTAACATTATGATATTTAAAGAACCGATTTGATGTGTTTATACCACTCCAATATAACAATGCACAAACTACACTACACACATATCTGTCCTAACAGCTTCCACAATGCAAAAAAAAAAAGCTTTTAATACTTTTTTTTTGTCTTATCAAAAGATTCATCAATCAAGAAGCATTTTCTAGACAAGCAAAGCATATTGTCTTGTTTTTAGAAATAATATAGCAAAAATAGGTGAGTTTTTCCTTAAAACAAGCAAAATGATCTTATTTTTTCTTTTGACATTGGATTATTTTATGGCAAAGGTTGATTTTAGTTTGTTTTTTCTTGCTTTAGAGCACCTGCAAATGTCGGTAAAGTGGGAAAACTACATTAAGTGTTTCTCCAATGGGGTTTTCTCTGTGGGAAACTAAATTTTTCGGATGTTCATTGAGGTTTTTCTGATCTCAGCGTCTCGAAACAGCATCTAACACACACTTTGATGACGAGTGCCGGGGATCTGTGTTAGGACAAGCATTTGTGATGTTACTTTGCTCCAAACCAAAATCCTCTCTTGAGGGAAATGAGAAAGATAAACACTCGAACTGTACTGGCTTTGTAGATGCAAGATATAGTGACACGGTCAAGGACGACAACATTGGGTAGCATTATATTTTTTAAAATCCAACATTAGATTGTTGGCAGTTGGTGGTTCATTCCGCTGTGGCGATCTCTGAAATAGAGACTAAGCTAAAAGAAAAGGATTGAATGAATGAATGTACAGGCTCTTGTTTTAGTTTTATTTTTTTAGCTAGAACATTGACACCAAAGACTTTCCATAGATTTTTAATCAGCTTTAGTTCAGGACTCCAGGACTGCCATTTCATTATTTTTAGTAGTTTCAACTTCCGAATCACTGAATCGAAACACATTTTCTAATAGATGCTATCATTATTAATAAACAGCATAGTTGAAGTCTAAACAACAACAAAAAAGTCTTAAAACATACATGATGTGGTCCAACCGTGGCTGTATTCATCAAAATAAAGTAAGTTTGGGTTGAGTTTTTCCTTAAAACAAGCAAAATGATCTTATTTTTTCTTTTGACATTGGATTATTTTATGGCAAAGGTTGATTTTAGTTTGTTTTTTCTTGCTTTACACCACCTGAGCACCTGCAAATGTCGGTAAAGTGGGAAAACTACATTAAGTGTTTCTCCAATGGGGTTTTCCCTGTGGGAAACAAAATTTTTCGGAAGATGTTATGTCCACTTGCATAACTCACTGCGTGCCGACACCTCCAAATAAAAGGCTGTTACGGCGGTTTCACTATATGAGGCGCCAGAGTGGATAAAAGTCTGAAACGGAGAACGCACGAGAGAGACCGAATGTGCGTGAGAGAGAGCGAGTATGTACTGGGATTCAAACAGAGCGTCAGCATCAACTCACGAGTATGGTTATCAGCGCACATGCGTCAGGTTTCTTTTTGATTGGTTCGGTTGCACATTCAGATTAACTTCTTAATTTGGGATTACCTCTCTTAATAAATACACTTGCATATAAAAGTAAATCGTATCTCAAAGCATTTACTGGGGCACTGGCGATTTTTACTGGGGCACGTGTTCCAGTAAATGGGGTCTAGCGACGGCCCTGATCATCTGTTTCTAAATGGTCTGTCTCTAAAAGTGAGGGGAACGTACCCTCCTATCGGTACGTCCATGGTAGGCGTATCATTCAGAGATTGGGAAGAGTTATTACAACCTAACAGACTCCTCCTCCTCACCATTTCTGTTAGTTGTCATAGCGATGTCAAAACTGACAGCTGGAGGGGCGTGTTTAAGTAAGTTAGCCCCACCCAATACCTCAGACAGACCTCAGAATATAACGGAAAACAAACAGGAAGTGCATTTTCAGATTTTAATTAAAAATGATGAGGGTAGGGCGCCACGGTGGCGTAGTGAGTAGCACGTTCGCCTCACAGCAAGAAGGTCGCCGTTTCAAGCCTCGGCTGGGTCAGTTGGTGTTTCTGTGTGGAGTCTGCATGTTCTCCCCGTCGTTGCGTGGGTTTCCTCCGGGTGCTCCGGTTTCCCCCACAGTCCAAACACATGCGCTATAGGGGAACTGGGTAGGCTAAATTGTCCGTAGTGTATGAGTGTGTCCCAGAGATGGGTTGTAGCTAGAAGGGTATCCGCCGCTGGATAAGTTGGCGGTTCATTCTGCTGTGGCGACCCCAGATTAATAAGGGACTAAGCCAAAAAGAAAATGAATGAATGAATGCTGAGCGTATCCTTTATTTAATTATTATTAATGACATGCACAGATGATTTGTTGAGCACTAAACTAGCAACATGAGCTAACAGAATCAGTATGGCTAGTTCTGATTTTTATGTGGACTTTAAATCTGTATCCTCTTATGGAGCTCTTGACCTGTAAGTAAGGTCACAGTCTGTCTGAGCAGAGCACTCCCTCTAAAAATAAAAATAATAATAAAAAATACATTCAGAGCTGCCTTCCTCCATGAATGAGTGTGTTTGTGTGTCCCTAAGGACGTGGAGGTGCTTGCGTCCGTCTGCCTGTATTAGCCCTGAGTGCACTCGACAGCTGACCTCAGTGTGGACTTCCAGACACTGTAAAAGTCACCTAAACTTTCTCTTTGGAAACACATTCAGATCTCTCTTCACTGGATCCGCTCTTTGTCTGTGTTGGGATCAGTGTTGGGTGTAACTGTTACTGTAATTAAATGACTTTTCCACTGAAAAAGTAAAGTAACTAATTACTGTTCATTTTTAGGTATTTTAATTACAGTTCCTTATAATGTCCCTGCGTTACATTGTAAAATAATTAAACTCGCTGAATAATCTTACACAATTTTATTAATTTATGTTCTAAAGGTAAAAGTAAACTCTGGGGCTTTAAAATCATCGTAGTGCAGGTGCATGTGATAGCGCCGCGCGCCAGTTTGCTGCTAGTCATAAAGCGGAAGATGTCGGACTCAGCTGAAGCGAGTGGCTGTTTTACCAAATGAAAATATTCCCAGACAAGAACATTACAGTATTAATCCATTTATTTTTCCTCAATGCGCGCCTGCCTGCTGTAGCGCGGCTTTTCAAGGCTATCGCGCACCTTACATGGGCTGGTTCATTACTATGAGAAAGGCTAGGATGACTACGCAGATGTGACAGAGGGAGTCGGCGAGTTTAACATGACTGATGCTGCTCTGTTTACAGAGTAATAAGACACCTTTTGCTCGATCGGATCACAGGTAAACAAGAGAGACACAATCCAGTTCAAAAACATGCCGTATAAATCTGAAGCCTTTTGTCCACTTCAGATCATACTGCACGGGCTTTCATTCTCATACCGCCAATAATAATGCTGTTTTTGTAAAGATTGCCTGATCCTGCCTGATCGATAGATATGCAGAATAATATTTAAGAAGGTTACATTGCAAACTAAACATTATTATGCATGTAATTATTATAGATTTTTTAAAAATAGAATATAATAAAGATGATTCAGAAAACTAAAAGGCTAAACTATTTCATGTTTGACTCATGTGTTTTATCTAAGTATTTATTATTTACAGAGTTCAATTTTTATTATTTCTCCACTCAAGGTTTATAGGGATTTCAAGAAGTATTTAGTTAAGTTACTTATTGAGTGATTAAGTTACTTTTCAGACACAGTAATTAAAAAAGTATTTTAAATACAATATGGATTAGGTAATTAGTAATTAATTACTTTTTAAAGTAACTTACCCAACACTGGTTGTGATGACGGTACACAGTGAGTACTCCGTCAGTTTATTCCATCTGGCAAGTCTTCAGTCAACGAATCTACAGTCAGAGTCTGGTGCTATACGGTCAGATGAGTTTATCTCCAGGTCTTCCCTTCGAACACTTCAGAAACAGAAGTTAGGATTGTACTTTTTCCTCTATTGTGACGTGCATCCACATGAACCGGTCCTGAAATTAGAAAAAAAATTAAGGGCTGTGCACGACTTTGTCCTTTTGGAACCGACTGGATTGTTGGAAGGTGGAGGTTGCTACCAAAGATTCATTAAATGAGATTAATTAATGGATGATCGCCCTGCCCACCCCAAACACTGCACCCTAAATGAGAGATTACCCCACCCCAAAGCACTGATAGTACTACCCCCACCCTATATTATTGATAGCACCACCCTAAAGGACCGTTTTCACAATATGACTGTGTTGGATTTGACCATTTTTATGATCTTCTTCATAAATCATAATTTAACAATTTTCCATTTATAGAGTGTATAAAGTGTTTTGATATTATAATTTATTAAAATAAGATAACTTGCTTTGAGAATCAAACCTGTATAAGAGTTGTTTTCAGGCTTTCTACCTTGAAGTACAGTCGAAATCAAAAATTATTCGCCCTCCTGTGATTTTATTTCCAGTATTTCCCAAATGATATTTCTCAGATTCAGGAATTCATCACAGTATTTCCTCTAATACTTTGTTCTTCTGGAGAAAGTCTTACTTGTTTTATTTCGGCTAGAATAAAAGCAGTTCTTAATTGTTTTAAACCCATGTTAGGGTCAATATTATTAGCCCCCTTCAGCAATATTAGTGTTGGATTGTCTCTAGAACAAACCACTGGTATGCAATGTCCTGCCTAATTACCCGACCTTAACCTTATTGAGCTAGTTAAGCCTTTAAACATCACTTTAAGCTGAATACTAGTGTCCTGAAGAATATCTAGTCTAATATTACGTGCTGTCATCATGACAAAGAGAAAAGACACCAATGATCGGAGATGAGTTATTACAACTATTATGATTAGAAATGTGTTCTTTCAGGTGACAAAAATATACAGGAGGGCAAATAATTCTGACTTCAGCTGTAGATCTATAATTAAAGGTGTTTTCATTAAAGCAATATCCCAAACAATTTGAATGGGTCACTATTTTATTTCTGTGCTTTGACCCCGACGTTTTCTTTGACAGGCCTCATGAGACTCTACAATAAAAAGCGAGCCGTGAGCTGTCAACGTTGCGTGTGCATCAGCAGGTCTCTTCATCCCGGTTTCTCCAGAGGTTTGTATTCTGTGATTTCTGCAGGTCATCCTGGATCAAAGCGTCCACTAAATGTCTGCCTGCCTGTGTAAGAAGTACCTGTTCTTGTCGGATGACCTGACAGAGATCGCAGCACATCCAGTTTTACAGTCTGAAACATTGTTTGACTCCGAGATATAATGCACTGCTACCCTAATAAATATTCATATGCAGCAAATCAGGAGATGAAGACATACTTAAAGGGTTTGATGAAGTAAATTAGCCGTAGTGTGTGTGTATGGGTGTTTTCCAGTGCTGGATTGCAGATAGAAGAGCCTTCGCAGCATAAAACATATGCTGGAATAGTTGGTGGTTCATTCCGCTGAGGTGACCGCTGCTGAATAAGGGACTAAGCTTCATGATTTATTAATAACAAGATCTGAACTTTAAAATGAAGTGACTGAAGACAGCATCCGGTTTATGTCCTGTGGCCATCCTGAACATTGCTTTCGCTCTTATCGATGTCATGCAGGCGTAATCCTTCACACCAGTGTAATGTAGGCTACTGTACCGACAGCCCTGAGAGTCGAGCTTCAGATCGAACCATCGTTTACAGCAGGATTACCATAAGCGTCCACCTTGAGAGAGACAGAGATTGAAGAGACGCTTCGGGGTGTGATGGGTTTTGTCCTTGTTAAGGTGGCGTGACAGAGCACATCCAAAGTTCCCGCTCACCCTCGTCTGCTGCTTTACTTTGTCTGCATTTATCATCCTTTCAGAAACTGACCTCATGTTCAAGCCATGGGCAAATCAGCCAGCCATTGATCAGAGGAGTTCCTTACAGCGGTTACTGTCACTGCTTTTGCCCCCGACATGACCCTCCTGTATATAAGAAATCAGAATGTTTAGCAGGTACTTTTTTATATATAGTAGCAGGTACTTTTTATATTAGGTATATATACCAGAGCTACTTTATATTAGACACATTTGTGGGGCACAAAATGTCTTCTCTACATGTGAAGCGACATGATTCCAAGTAATTTGTGTCCGCATCAAACATTTAAGTGCAGAAGAGCGCTGCACTCCCAGTGGTGGGACATTGAAACAGAGACTAATAATTCATTAGTATGGTGTGGGGCCTCTTTTTGTGTTTCAGGTGTGATTTTGTTCCATTCTTCCTGCAAACAATTCTTAAGGTCTCTCTATTGGAGACAAGTCGGGACTGCAGGCAGGCCACTCCAGTAACTATATACCTGTAATGTGTTCCGAATGTGGTTTTGCATTGTCTTGTTGAAATATGTATGGGCGTCCCTGGAAAAGACAAACCCTGGCTTTCGGACTTGCTGCTGGAAACAGTCTGTGTTACAAACCCCTTGATGTTATGTCTAGGGGAAAGTGGGGTTTGACAATTATATAATTAAAATAAATTCATACCAACAGTGAATGAAGTGCAAAAGACAACCAAAGTAATACCAAAACGTGTGACTATTTACAATACCCAAAGGTGAAGAAAAACAACGAATGAATCAAAAATAAAGAAAAAGAAGGTAAGGCAAAAATATACTATTTACAATATATACAACACAAAAGACGGGAAAAACAAGAGAGCTGGCAGAAGGGACGTGAGCGGCGCTAAAGAAATGAAAAGAA
>CAIGQQ010038027.1:872603-885309 GCA_903798035.1 Danio albolineatus | reverse complement strand
TGTGTTATGTCTATTTATGAATTGTGTTTTGTGTATTTACAAACTGTGTTTTGTGTACTTACGAATTGCTTTGAGTATTTAAGAATTGTGTTTTGTCTATTTACGAATTGGATTTGTGTAATTATGAATTGTGTTTTGTGTGATTATAAATTATGTTTTGAGTATTTATGCATTGTGTTTTTAAATTATGAATTGTGTTTTGTGCTTTTACGACTTGTGTTCTGTGTACTTACGAATTGCGTTTTGTCTATTTTGTCTATATTGTAATTGGATTTGTGTTATCTGCTCCAACGTGTGAACACAGCAGCAGATATAGACATGGATATAGACATGTGTCTGAATGGAGACGAACTCAACTGATAATAGACAAAGTCCACCATTCTCCAGTTCTCCTGACAAAATGCCTGCAGCAAACCAACAGCTCTGCTGTATCAGCCCTGACAGCATCACGGGGAAACACATGCAACAAACCCTGTGGATCATGGAAACACACATACGACCAGTGATGTGCACGGATGCGGTATCCCCCAGTCATTGGGTCTCCAGCTTGGCAGGTCTGCTTTACCTTCAGAAAGCACGTGCTCTCATGAATAATTAAGCAGCAAGAGAATACTCCGCTATGAATAATAATGAGACGCGTCATCACTCCACTAGCAGATTCGCACTAAGTCACAGATGTTGATCCACCACAATGATTATTTTAAACCCAGAAGATGAAATCAGCTGACAAAAGCTCAAAATGATCCAGTTTTCCCACAATTAAAGCTTACAGGAGCGAACGCTGGCTTACTGATGCTCAACACGCACCTGTTAACATCTCAAATAAAGAGCGTCTTCAACCTTTAACAAACCCAAAGTAATAATTGCATCAGTATTTAGAAAGCTAATTCATGTTAACATTGCTGATGATTAAACTGTAGTTAAACAGTCCTACTAGTTAACATGTTTTCAGATAAAGACTTTTGTTTATACAGACGTTTCATAGATAATGAAGCTCCTGACTGATGTATTTATCTGTAAAAGCACATCTACAGTCGCATTCGCCACAGAATGAGTACTTAATAACTGTGAAAACCGTAATTATTCTTGCTAAATATAATTTTATTTCACTTAGTTTAA
The DNA here is from genome assembly GCA_903798035.1 of Danio albolineatus. Classification (NCBI taxonomy): domain Eukaryota; kingdom Metazoa; phylum Chordata; class Actinopteri; order Cypriniformes; family Danionidae; genus Danio; species Danio albolineatus. The sequence continues at coordinate 884,190 of CAIGQQ010038027.1, read as the reverse complement.
AAGTTTTGTGACTATATAATGAGCTGCTGTGAGACTCATGAAGTTTTGAACAAGAATAAATGATCATCAGCCAAAAAAATTTTAATAAAACCACCCTTAAGCCATGGCATTGTCAAAACTCTTTCCAGAGACGCTGAACAAGGTTCAAGTTTACACAATGGATACGTTAACTTTACATTAGCATATGGCATGTGAGCTACAACTTAATCTGCCATGATTGTTTTGCATTGTCTATTAACATGAACACCTTAAATATTCATGCATGTTCAAACCCAGCACAGTTTAATCTCTTATTGAATACAAAATGGGTCAATATTTCAGTACAAGCTTTTAATTCTGTTACACTTTTAGCAGCATGTCAAACGTTCAACTGGTGTTCGGCATCAATTTAACAGGAGCCTGAGTCCAGAGGTCAGCTGTAGCCGTTTGCCAATCATTCAATTAGAGTAATGAACTTAATTAAGCTCCATGATTTGATGTGTTGTGGTGTCCAACATGTTGTGCAGGTGTGAAGGCAATGCAATAAGCTGATTTGATTTTCCCATTTGTGATTTCGCTGTGTTTATTAAAGCTTAAAGGGTTTGTTTGTTCATTATTATGTATTCATTTATTCATTAATCTGTGTGCTGTTCCAGATCTGCATGTTTTTCTCTCTCGTGTGGAACATTTCATTCTATCATTCATTCACAATTGATATGCAATTATTAATTTTATTTATTTCACCTTTTTAGGATGCACATTCTACAAACTGTTATTATTATTATTATTATTATTATTATTTTTAAGTCGTACGAGTTTGGAAACAAAAGATGACAGAAAGTACCTTTGGGTAAACTAACCCTTTTAGTATTTAACTCTGTTACCACTGGATAGTTATTCTAATACTGTTAGCTTAGCTTAGCATAGATCATTGACTCAAGATTAGACCATTAGCATCTCCCTCAAAAAATAAAAAAAAGAGACGAATTGCGTGTTGTGTATTTACAAATTGTTTGGTCTATTTACGAATTGTATTTTGTGCATTTACAAATTGTGTTTTGTCTATTTACGAATTGTTCTGTCTATTTACGAATTGTATTTTGTGCATTTACAATTGTTTTGTGTACTTACGAATTGTGTTTTGTCTATTTACGAATTATTTTGTGTATTTTCGAATTGTGTTTTGTGTACTTACAAATTGTGTTTTGTCTATTTACAAATTGTATTATGTATTTACAAACTGGGATTTGTGTATTTACAAATTGTGTTATGTCTATTTATGAATTGTGTTTTGTGTATTTACAAACTGTTTTGTGTACTTACGAATTGCTTTGAGTATTTAAGTATTGTGTTTTGTCTATTTACAAATTGGATTTGTGTAATTATGAATTGTGTTTTGAAAATACGAATTGTGTTTTGTCTGATTTTAAATTATGTTTTGAGTATTTCTGAATTATGTTTTGAGTATTTATGCATTGTGTTTTTAAATTATGTTTTGTGATTTTACGAATTGTGTTTTGTGTATTTATGAATTGAGTTTTGTGTATTTACGACTTGTATTATGTCTTTTTATGAATTGTGTTTTGTGTATTTATGAATTGTGTTTTGTGTATTTATGAATTGTGTTTTGTGTATTTATGAATTGGTTTTTGTGTATTTATGAATTGTGTTTTGTGTACTTACGAATTGCATTTTGTCTATTTACGAATTGCGTTTCGTCTATTTATGAATTGAATTTGTGTTATAATAAATTGTGTTTTGAAAATAAGAATTGCGTTTTGTCTATTTACTAATTGGATTTGTGTTATTATAAATTGTGTTTTGTGTGATTATGAATTATGTTTTGAGTATTTACGCTTTTTTTAAGTGGATTTCATAAACATGAATTGTGCTGTGCTTATATGTACCTTTTTTTGCAGCTTTATTAATCGGGAGACTGATCTGGCTCCATATAAAATGAGCCTAAACCCGAACACTAACCCTAATATGAGCCTATTTAAAAAAAAAAAAACCTGCAGTGTTGTTGGTGGTAAAGCCTATCGATCTATCATCCAGAATGAGCCACAGTGCGATCGCTCATAGTTTCTCTGATTTGCAGATGCGCTCGCTCATTAAATTACAGTCTCTCTCTTTTCTCTCCAACTGGTTCCTCATTAACCCCTCTCATACGTCCTCACCGCCCATGTAATCGCAGCTCTAACTGACCACATTATTTGCTCCTCTCAATGGACGTTTTATATTTCTTTTCCCGAGTCTGAGCGCAGGTCTAAGTGGAGAGTGGATTGTTCAGCTTGTTAAGCTGATGGCCTGTTGTTCAATTGAAAGTTTATCATGGAAAGTGAAAGGTTGTACAGAGGAGCACTTACCTTTTATTTTTCACTTTATTAATTTGTTTTCCTAAGTTGAACGATCCTCTGTCGCTCTCATTTAAAGCATTTAAAGTTGAAATGGCTCTGGGAAAAACAAAAGAAATGCATAATTGAAAGGCTCTCCAATAATTCAGCAGCTGATTACCGAGTCTCAGTGTAACTCACACGCTCAACTTCCTACTGAGTTCTTTAAACACATAATAAAATAAAACACTCAGCAGCTCGACACATCTCAGTGCTCAGAGCTGGGCTGTTCAATATGGTTTAAGAACAAAAATAATTTCATTCAATCATTTACTTCCGCTTTTCCGGGGCAGGGTTGTGGGAGCAGCAGTCTCCAGAGAGAACCCCAGACTTCCCTCTCCCCAGACACTTCCTCCAGCTCCTCCAGGGGGATCCCCAAGGCATTCCCAGGCCAGCAGATTGACATAGTCCCTCCAGCGCGTCCTGGGTTTTCCTCAAGGCCTCTTTCTGGTGGGACATGCCCGGAACAACTCGTCCAGGAGATATCCGAAACCATACCTGAACCACCTTTGCTGGCTTCTCTTGATGTGGAGGAGCAGCGGCTCTACTCCAAGCTCCTCCTGGGTGACAGAGCTCCTCACCCTATCCATAAGGGTGCGTCCTGCCTCCCTGTGCAGGAAACTCATTTCAGCCGCTTGTATCCGAGATTTTGTCCTTTCGGTCATGACCCAGAGCTCATGACCATCGGTGAGAGTAGGAACGTAGATTGACCGGTAAATTGAGAGCTTTGCCTTTCTGCTCAGCTCTTTCTTTACCACAACGGACCGGTACATCGACCGCACTTCTGCACCGATCTGCCTATCAAACTTACGCTCCATCCTTCCCTCACTCGTAAACAAAACCCCAAGATACTTGAACTCTTCCACCTGGGGTAAGGACATTCCTCCAACCTGAAGATGGCAGACCACCTTTTTCCAATGGAGCACCATGGCCTCGGACTTGCTGATTCTCATCCTTCTGAGTGATTTCTAAAAACATGATTTCTACTGTACAAATAATTCATTACCTTCGTGTCATGAGGTTCAGACAACCTCTCAGCTTTATTTTCATGATTAATTTCTTTATATGCAGCATCAAGAATCAATAAATATAGATAAATAGATAAAGATATTCAGACTTACAGAGGAAATAAAAGTGTCCAGTGGCTGCAGAAACACAGTATACTCTGCTCTGAAGTGTAATTCTGACTCCGGGATGCCTGCGAGATACTCCTGAAGCTTCCCTTTGTCTCATTTAGCAGGTTTTAGATGAAGAGCGAGAGAGATTTATTGATATAAATGAATAATATGATATATATATGAATGATATAATATATTGAATAATAATATGATCATAAATAATATGATTTACTGAATAATAATATGATACATATGAATGATATGACTTCATTCATTCATTTTCTTTTCAGCTTAGTCCCTTTATTAATCTGGGGTCGCCACAGCGGAATGAACCGCCAACTTATCCAGCATTTGTTTTAGGCAGCTGATGCCCTTCCAGCCACAACCCATCTCTGGGAAACACATCCATACATTCTCATTCACACACATACACTATACGGACAATTTAGCCTACCCAATTCACCTGTACCGCATGTCTTTGGACTGTGGGGGAAACCCGAGCACCCGGAGGAAACCCACGCAACAACGGGGAGAACATGCAAACTCCACACAGAAATGCCAACTGGCCCAGCCGGGGATCGAACCAGCGACCTTCTTGCTGTGAGGCGAACGTGCTAACCACTAGGCCACCGTGGCGCCCATGATATGACTTATTAAATAATAATATAATATACTGAATAATAATATGATATATTAAATAATAATATGATATATTGGATAATAATATATGAATATATCTTTAATTTTTTTTTCTTCTTCTACTATTTACTGTGTTTTTTTTTATTATTATTACATATGCATGTTCTTTTATTTTTGTAAACTTTATAACTGCTTTGGCAATACATTTGTAATAATTGTCATGCCAATAAAGCAACTATTGAATTGAATTGAATTGAATTGAGAGAGAATAAGTGTGTGTGTTTGTATGTATGTAAGTGTGTGTGAAAGACATTGTGTGCAAACAGAGACTCTTCTTTTGTGCTTACTGGTGAGTGCACTTGCCTTGAGCTCCGACTGAACTCTACACAACCTGCGAAACAAACGCCATCATCGCTCACGTCAAGCTGCGGCAAACTCTGCTGAAACACAAGATGACGCTGGTCAGCTCTGTCAACTCCTCGGAGTAAAACACGTGTAGTTTTTCCCAAAGTCACTTCTATTTCTGCTGCTTTTATTCTATATTCGACTTATTTTTGATTTCTGTAATTAGTTTGTTTGTCTTTTATTATGTCCACACACACACATCCAACAGCACTTAAATACCAATATAGGTCAAATAACAATATTTTTAAAAAGGCAGAGTGCGGTTCAAAAAACACTTATGAATATTGTTACATTCGCCTGCAGATCACATTTATTTGCGGTTATGTATTTGCGTTTGTATGTGGGTGTGTCGATTTACGTGTGTCATACAGGTATGAACGGCATTGGAGGATCTGCATGTCGTGCTGATGACGTCGGTCGCTGACGCTGGGTTCGCGCCACCAATCGCTGGTCGGCGTAGAGCAGGGATCACCAAACTTGTTCCTGGAGGTCCGGTGTCCTGCAGATTTTAGCTCCAACTCTAATCAAACACACCTGAACAAGCTAATTAAGCTCTCACTAGGTATGCTTGAAACATCCAGGCAGGTGTTTTGAGACAAGTTGAAGCTAAACGCTGCAGGACACCGGACCTCCAGGACCGAGATTGGTGATCCCCGGCGTAGAGTTTAAAAGCCGAGCCCAAACTGCAATGGGGATCTCTCTCTCGATCTCTCTCGCTCTCACTCTTTCTTTGGGTCTCAGTGAGGACAGTCTCTCTTGCAAGGACTAGTCTGAGAAAATGTGTTTCCTTTGCTTGTGATTTAATGCGCTTGTCTATGTTCTGAGATTTGAAATTGCGATGTGTTTGCTTGTGAACTTGTCCAGTTAACTGATGCTATTGAGTGGAACCTCGGAGAGGGTGTAGGAGTGAGCAAGTCGCACGATATACATATACAACACTCAGGATATCTATTCTTTTGTATTAGTTCATTAGGTTCAGGAGAGAGTGCTGTTTTGTGTATGTTTAGAGTAGTTTAGTTAAGACGTTTGGTACGTTGAAGATGTTTCTTTTCATGCTTTTTCCTTTTGATATTTAGTTTAGATGATTTAATACAGGTAGTAGGTTTTGTTTTTATTTATTTGATTTAAGCACCTCTAGCTACCTCCTCTCTAACAGGTAATTCTTTTTTGTAAATATTTTTCTTTCACTGTACTATATTTGGCGCCACGGTGGCCTAGTGGTTAGCACGTTCGCCTCACAGCAAGAAGGTCGATGGTTCGATCCCCGGCTGGGCCAGTTGGCATTTCTGTATGGAGTCTGCATGTTCTCCCCGTGGTTGCGTGGGTTTCCTCCGGGTGCTCCGGTTTCCCCCACAGTCCAAAGACATGCGGTACAGGTGAATTGGGTAAGCTAAATTGTCCGTAGTGTATGTGTGTGAATGACAATGTATAGATGTTTCCCAGAGATGGGTTGTGGCTGGAAGGGCATCCGCTGCGTAAAACAAATGCCGGATAAGTTGGCGGTTCATTCCGCTGTGGCGACCCCGGTTTAATAAAGGGACTAAGCCGAAAAGAAAATGAATGAATGAATGAATGAATGTACTATATTTTCACTGAAGGTATGGGCAATAAATAATTGCAGTGATATTTGGTTTTCAGTTGTTTCTTTCTCTATTCATTTGTCACACACACCAAAATTGTTATATGTTATGTCAAATACCCTTAGTTTAATATTAACATCTAAAAAGACGTAACATATAATTGGGGGCTCGTCCGGGATGTATTAAAACATTGAGAACCCTGATGTTGACCGGTTTGTCCACCCTGGAGTCAGGCCTGGGGTTGGGGCTCGTATGCAAGTGCCTGGTGGCCGTGTTTCATGGGATGATGGAATCAAAACCCAGCTGGGCTTAGCCTGAATGAGCAATGTAGGACCATTGTAGGGGTCGGTGCATTGTAGAGCGTATAGTCATCGAAGGTCAGGACCACGATGTCCCGATTGTAAGGCACAGAAACTGGCTCTTGGGACATTGAATGTCACCTCACTGAGAGGGAAGGAGCTCAAGCCTGTGCAGGAGGTTGAATGAAACCGACTACATGTAGTCGGACTCAAACCACCCTTCCACTGCACACGACAAACGACAAGCGACAGACCGGAAGTCATTCATTTCCAATGGAGAGTAGTCCGGGAGCTGCGTGGAGCTCCGATCATCTCCGTATGCGGAAAATTCAGATCCGATTTGAGCCGCGGATCCGTCGAAATATTTGAACTCCTGCGACTAGACCGTATGCGACCGGCCGACCGGAAGTGATGTATTTCAGTGTTGTCCAAGCAGGTCCGTGCGCGCGAGATGAGAAATAGGGTTTTTTCGATATTTTTTTGAATCCGAAAAAGTCTGTATTAAAAAAAAACATTTCTATTCATAAATGAATAATAAAAATATTATTATAGACATTTTTAGCGGCCAATGAGTTTCAGTATTAATTTTTTCATTCATTCATTCAACCATCGTGAACGCACAGAGAATACAGGCTCTTGCTCTTGAATTCCTATTTCGGACACTGCGAGAATCCTTTATTTTGGACACTGTGAGAATTCAGCGTCTCCCCCATGGTGCCCGACAACACTGAAAACACTGTGCGACTGCCACAAGGGGGCGTATTCTGACAGTCGTGTCCAAATGTCGTGTGCAGTGGAAAGGCGGCTCCACCCTCACACAAAGCTTGTTCACTGGAACTCAACTTCTTGAGAAAGGCTAGACGTTCTTCGACTTTAGAGTTGCCCATGGTGAGAGGCAGTGGACAGTTTTGGGCTTGCTTATAGCTCCCCAACTTAGCTGCCATGTGCTGGAGTTGTCCCTGGTGAATGAGAGGGTCGCCTCCCTGTTTCTGTCTACAGGCCAAACACCAGTGCAGAGTACCTGGACTTCTGTGAGTCCTTCGGAGGGGTGCTGGAAGGTGCTCCGACTGTTCTCCTGGGCGCTGCAATGCCCACATGGGTAATGGCAGTAATACCTTGAAAGGTGTGATTGGGAGGGATGGCCTCCCTTATCTGAATTTGAGTGGTGCAAATTCGAGCATAAGATTGTCCATCAGTGCACATGGCACCAGGGCGGAGGTCAATGGTCGACTTTGTGGACGCATCTGTGAGGGTCCTCTGTGAACGTCGGGGCTAAACTTTGTCCCTGGGAAGAGTTCAGGGGTACCATGGAGGAATAGAAGTGGGAAGCAGAAGTGGGGAGCTGTTGACCTTGACTGGGGACTTGTTGGACGGGGATGGAGTCTTTGAGGATCTCCTGAATCCCACTGACATGTATGTCAAGTCCCTGTATGAACAGAGCAGGAGTTTGGTTTGCATTGACAGCAATAAGTCAGACTGTTTCTTGTGCAAGCTGGACTCCAGCAGGATAGCCCATTAACACCGGTTCTGTTATTTAAAATGATTTTAGACAGAATTTCTGAGTGCAACCTAGTGTCACATCCCTGGTCTGATCACGCTGTTGTATGTTTGTTTACATGTCACAAGCGCACGTGAATGTGTTTTGTTTGGTCGTTCGGTCACCATGTGCTCACTGTGGCGTCCCTCCTTCTTGTTACCCAATTTTTCTATTTACATTGATTGCACTCACCTGCTTTTCATGAGTAGTTCTCCTCTTTCCCTATTTAGTCCCCTCATGTGTGTCGTCCTGTGCTAGATCGTTGTTTTGCGAGTGCGCTCACGCTCAGCCACTCGAGTCCTGTCCTGTCCTGTCTTGTCTGAATCCGCTCTCTCTCTCTCTGTGTGTTAGTCCAGTTGGTATTTCTACTTCGCTGCATTTCTCCAGAAACTCCTGCATGCAGTATCGGGGTTTTTTTCTCATCTTCCCTTGTTCCCAGGCCGAACTTCACATCCTCGGAGTTCACCGGCCTCCTCCGATCACCGGCTTCCTCTCTCTCTCACTCGCTCTCCTGCAACCTCTACACAGCCGCGTCATTGAGCGCCCCCTGCCGGGTAATGTTGAAAAGACATTGATTTTTCTGTTATTATTTGTGACTTTCCCCCGGCTGTTTTGTTTTCTCTTTTTGGATCTGAGGATCGCGAGAGGGACGCCCTCTGCTGGGAGTTTCTTGTGCCGGCACCCAAGTTGAAGACTATACTAAGACTCTCTGTTCTGTTTTTCACTCCTGGCTGGATTTTTGTATTCCTTCAAGAATTATTATTATTTTCATTTTTTCTGAACTTTAAAATAAACCTAATTTGAACCTGCATCTGTGTCCGTGTCTAAGGTCCCTGACACCTAGGGTCTGAGGGGTTCTGGTTCAGGGACCACAGGATTTCGTCTCTGCAATTTGCAGATGATGTTGTTCCGTCGGCTTCATGCACAGCTGTATCGCCCTGCAGCCCGAGACTGGTTACTCACGGAAGCTAAGCAGGGCTGAGCCTGTTCAGTACCTGGATGGGAGACCACATGGGAACACTAGGTTGCTGTTGGAAGTGATCCTAGTGAGGCCAGCAAAGGGTGCTTAACCTGCGGTCTGTGTGAGTCCTAATGCCCCAGTATAGTGAAGGGGACTCTACACTGCCAGTGAGCGCCGTCTTTCGGATGAGGTCCTGACTCTCGATGGTCATTAATAATCCCAAGGCACTTCTCGTAAAGGAATAGGGGTGTAACCCAGGTATCCTTGCCAAATTCCCACCGTCAGCCCTTACCGATCATGGCCTCCCAATCATCCCCATTGACCAAAATGGCTCTATCACCGTCTCTCCACTCCATTAATAGCTGGTGTGTGGTGAACACATTGCCTTTGTCCTGTGGCTGCAGTCACATCGTCCAAGTGGATGCTGCACACTGGAGGTGGTGTGGAGAGACCCCCTTCATGATTGTGAAGCGCTTTGGGTCTATGGCCATACATGATAAATTACTGGAAAAATATAAAAGTGAAGGGCAACACGGTGGCGCAGTAGGTAGTGCTGTCCCTCACAGCGAGAAGGTCGCTGTTTCGAGTCTCGGCTGGGTCAGTTGGCATTTCTGTGTGGAGCCTGTATGTTCTCTCCGTGTTGGCGTGGGTTTCCTCCGGGTGCTCCGGTTTCCCCCACAGTCCAAAGATATGCGGTACAGGTGAATTGGGTAATTGGGTAAATGAGCTAAATTTTCCATAGTGTATGAGTGAGAATGAATGAGAATGTATGGATGTTTCCCAGAGATGGGTTGCAGCTGGAAGGGCATCCGCTGTGTAAAACAAATGCTGGATAAGTTGGTGGTTCATTCCGCTGTGGCGACCCCAGATTAATAAAGGGACTAAGCTGAAAAGAAAATGAATGAATGAATGATATAAAAGTGAAGTGATAGAGGGTGAGAGGGTGTGTGTTTTCCTGGAAGAGAGAGGAACACAACTTACCCCAGAGCGGTGATAATTAATAAATAAATAATAAATAAATAAATAAATAAATATATAGCCCAAAAAGTGCATTTGTAGAGATTGTATTAATCAGAATATTCTGTATAAATAATACACTTTAGTGAATTTGATGTTTTTTCCCCCATAAATGCCAAATCCTGCACTGAATATTAATCATCATACTGGTTTGAAGGTCATGAGTTGCTTGTGAAGCTGTGAACGCTCAATTAATAATAAATTATGTTTCTTATATGAACATGATATATACACTTGATTAATAGCATGTGCCAGATGACTTCATAAAGAGCCAACATGGAACCATTACGTTTAATAGCGTCTCAGCACGTCCTTGTGAATATAACTGAGAGGTAGACATGAGTGTGTGATGCTGGTGTCCATAAACGTCTCTCTGGAGAGAGTTTGAAGCATGAGTGTGTCCTGCTGGTGTGATGGATTATAAAATAAATAAATCATCATTTGAATTAGCATCCAAACCTGCAAGAACAATTCATGTCACATCGACTGATGTTGCTTAAAAGCTCTGCTTGTGCGATGAAATGCACATAAAGACGTACAGTTGTCACCATGAGAAGGCTTCTTTTTTCTCATTTTGAAATAAAATTTATTTTTAACTTGGCCTTCTGTGGCTTCATTTTTACAACTTGTTTTTTAACAATAAGAGCTTAAAAGTTTGAAATATTGCATGGGTTATGCTTATGTGGTAGTATGGAGCCAGATCAGTCTAGAAAATTAATCGTTTACAAAGTAAAAGTCCTACATGCACAGCACAATTCACAATACCTAAATTCAAAATAAAATTTGTGAATTCACTATTAAAAGGCATGCATATTTGCCCAAATTAACTGGATTTGTGTATTTATAAATTTATATACTTAATTTACGAATCGTGTTTCGTGTATTTATAAATAGTGTTTCGAAGTTACGAATCGTGTTTTGGATTCACGAATCGTGTTTCGTGTATTTTTAAATTTAGTTTTTAATTTATGAATCGTGTTTCATGTATTTATAATTTGTGTATAAATTACACAAGCTCAATTATTATTATTATTATAATTATTATTATTATTATTAACTTGTGCAATACTTTTACACTACAGTTTGCACACCAGCTACATATACATGCACAGCACAATTTTTTCACTGTATGAATTATTATTATATAGTTATTATATTATGTTATATTAAATTCTTTGCCGTTATCATGGTTTATTGCTTAGTCTATTTCTGTACATTTCTTATCACTGCAATGACAATAAAGTCTCTTTAGTCTTTACTTTGGTGGATTGGTGTGTTTTTAATAGGCCAGTTTTTTTATTGTTGTACATCACAATATGAAATAACAAAACTGACTCATTCTGTCATTTCTGAAAGATCAGTAATATACAATCTAATATAATACAAAAGCATGAATTCATTAATGATATTTTTCCTGAAAGTTAAAGTTTTTGTTTAAAAATACACTCATTTTAATACACTTTTTAGTTCTTGAAAAGCACAAATGTCTTTGATTTATACTGACAAATTTTTGCATAGGGCATTTTGGCCAGCAGCAGCCCTGGACGTTGATATTTGGTTGATTTTAGGTTGTACGTTGGACATTGACGTTGGCCTGACGTTGGGTTCTGACGTCAACCCGATTAAAATTTCCAAACAAAATGCAACATCCCCACAATG
>CAIGQQ010038027.1:848466-860480 GCA_903798035.1 Danio albolineatus | reverse complement strand
TTCTTTTCATTTCTTTAGCGCCGCTCACGTCCCTTCTGCCAGCTCTCGTTTTTCCCGTCTTTTGTGTTGTATATATTGTAAATAGTATATTTTTGCCTTACCTTCTTTTTCTTTATTTTTGATTCATTCGTTGTTTTTCTTCACCTTTGGGTATTGTAAATAGTCACACGTTTTGGTATTACTTTGGTTGTCTTTTGCACTTCATTCACTGTTGGTATGAATTTATTTTAATTATCTAAATGTCAAACCCCACTTTCCCCTAGACATAACATCAAGGGGTTTGTAACAGTAAAGGGCAAAAGCGCAAGCCTCGGCTGAACAACAGTGATCTCCGATCCCTCAGGGGGCGCTGCATCAAGAATCCTCATTCATCTAGAAGCCTGATCACCACATGGGCTCAGGACTACTGCGACAAACCTTTCTGAAGTACCACAATACAGAGTTACATCCACAAATGCCAGTGAAAACTGTACTGCGCCAAAAGGAAGCCCTATGTTAACAGTGTCCAGAAGCGTCATCAACTTCTCTGGACTCGGAGGCATCTGGGATGGACCATCACACAGTGGAGATGTGTACTGTGGTCAGATAAATCAGTATTTCAGGTATTTTTTGGGGAGAAATGGACACTGTGTGCTCTGGATTGTTACGCCCTCGAGGCAAAACAAGGAAAAAAGGAAAAAAAGGAGGGGAAAGCCAAAGTCACGTTTCAAAAATTTATTTTAAGGCACTGTGACCAAATATTAGGCAAAACGCCTCGCCTTAGCATTGAGTAAGCAAACAGGAGCAGGACGCGCATAAAAGAGCGCACACTTCCTCTCAGTTGTTCCACAATACACCGGATTATTTCCCGCACTGCTGCAGCGCATCTGTAGAGGGAGCAAAACACACAGACACAACAGACAAGCGGCAGCACAGCAGCCGTCACACCCTCCCCCTTAGACAGGAAACACCGTTTCTGTTATAGAGTAAACCATTAATTAACTACGTATTCATTCATTCATTCATTCATTTTCTTTTCGGCTTAGTCCCTTTATTAATCCGGGGTCGCCACAGCAGAATGAACCACCAACTTATCCAGCATTTGTTTTACGCAGCGGATGCCCTTCCAGCCGCAACCCATCTCTGGGAAACACATCCACACATTGTCATTCACACACATACACTACGGACAATTTAGCTTACCCAATTCACCTGTACCGCATGTGTTTGGACTGTGGGGGAAACCGGAGCACCCGGAGGAAACCCACGCAACCACGGGGAGAACATGCAAACTCCACACAGAAATGCCAACTGGCCTAGCCGGGGATCGAACCAGCGACCTTCTTGCTGTTAGGCGAACGTGCTAACCACTCGGCCACCGTGGCGCCCTAACTACGTATTCAAAATATAAAAACAAAATGAAGTCAATGCAAACGAATGGGTGCCCTAGACAGTGCATCGGCCACTATGTTTTCAGAGCCCTTTACTTGCCGAATATCCAAGTGGAAAGGTTGGTGAAACAAGCACAGCGCATTAGCCGTTGGTTAGGATTTTTAAGCGAGTGCAGAAAGGTAAGTGGATTGTGATCGCTATAAACTGTTAAAAGTGAACTATCCCCTCACACATACACCTCAAAGTGTTGAAGAGCCCAGATTACGCGAGCGCCTCTTTCTCGATGGTAGAATAATTCCGTTGATAATTATTCAATGTTCGTGAGAAAAAAGGCCGCTCGATTCCCGCATCATCCTCCTGAACTAACACTGCACCCGCTCCCTCTTTACTGGCATTTACCATAATCTTAAATGGTTTTCCTAGCCGAGGAGCCATCAGGACTGGTGCCGATGTAAGCAACGCTTTCACTGCATCAAACGCAGTTTGACAAGATTCGGACCAAACAAATAAAGCTTTGGACTTAAGCAGGTCAGTTAAAGGGGCAACCACTGTGGAAACGAAGAAAGAAGGATCATCCAGACTGATCCAGCAACAAGTCTAAAAGCCATGGTCTGTCATGGTCTGGGGTTGTGTCGGTGCCCTTAGTAAAGGTAACTTGCACCTCTGTGACGCTCCATTAATGCTGAACAGGAGCACATGCTGCCTTCTTCTCCAGGGACACCCATGCATACTTCAACAAGACAATGCAGAACCACATTACAAAGTCCTGGCAGTGGAGGAAGAGGATACAGGTACTAAACTGGCCTGCCAGCAGTCCCGACCTGTCTCCAATAGAGAATGTGTGGTGCATTTTAAAGTGCAAAATGCAACAATGAAAACTCCGAACTGTTGACCATCTTAAGACTTGTTTGCAGGAAGAATTGGACAAAATTACCCCTGTAACACTTCATCAACGTCTATTTACTGTTGTGTAAAGGAATAGCAACATTGCTAAGTGGTAAAAGCGTTACTGTCCCAACTTTTTAAAAACTATTTTGGAAGAACCAAAATCAGGGGCGCCACGGTGGCGTAGTGAGTAGCACGTTCGCCTCACAGCAAGAAGGTCGCTGGTTCGAGCCTCGGCTGGGTCAGGTGGCATTTCTGTGTGGAGTTTGCATGTTCTCCCCGTGTTGGTGTGGGTTTCCTCCGGGCGCTCCGGTTTCCCTCACAGTTCAAACACATGTGGTGTAGGTGAATTGGGTTGGCCAAAATTGCCCGTAGTGTATGACTGTGAATGAGTGTGTATGGATGTTTCCCAGAGATGGGTTGCAGCTGAAAGGGCATCCGCTGCATGAAACAAATGCTGGATAAGTTGGCGGTTCATTCCGCTGTGGCGACCCCAGATTAATAAAGGGACTAAGGTGAAAAGAAAATGAATGAATGAATCGACCAAAATCGGAATACATGTTTATTTCTTTCTTTATTTATTTATTTATTGTAAGTCATGACTCATGAGGAACAGAATTTTGCATCATGAGTAGATCTCAGCCTCTCTCAGTTTTTAAAAGTAGCTGACAAATTACATACGGTTTGAAGAATAAATACATTTAATGTGCTGTACTCCACTGGTTGGTGCTGATGCACAGAGATGTGTTTGTTGGTACCGTTACAGCCCTAATAAACCCACCACTAATTGCTGATAGTGTCATAAATATGAGTTTTTTGGGCAGAGCGTGTCTGGATCAGATCCGACTGACCTTGCTGTGGGATTAGCCTGTAGCACAGATATTCTCTCTTATCCATCCATCTGCTACGCTGAGCTGAATAACTCATTAACCCCGTCTCACCGCACACAATGACTGTAATATTTTAATTATTTGCAGCTTTGTAATTGCTGTATTGTTGGCCATCAGCGAACACACGTCCTTTATTGAACATGCATTATTAGAGCTTGTGGGATATTAGCAAGAGCTCATTGCAAACAAATAATAATAATCAAATGATGGACAAGTTTGAGATGAAATAGGCTATGCATCTTTTATATAAATGCTGGGTGGTTTTCATCCAAATAAAATCAGTAAAGTGTGGACAAACCCATCAGTTGTGTTAAATAAGTTTTATTTAAGCAAAATAATATTGTTTTGAGAAAGATTATTTGGCTTGGCTCTGTAATGTGAAGTGGACAAGGGACGGTCAACACCGGGGTAAACCGATGTTTACAGACAATCCAAAGTCGTGGTCATAAAACAGGCGCATGGTCAAACGGCGGCAACACGGTGGCGCAGTAGATAGTGCTGTCGCCTCACAGCAAGAAAGTCACTGGTTTAAGCCTCGGCTGGGTCAGTAGGCTCCGGTTACCTCCACAAGTCCTAAATTGCCCGTAGTGTATGAGTGCGAATAAGTGTGTATGGATGTTTCCCAGTGATGGGTTGCAGCTGGAAGGGCATCCGCTGCGTAAAAACAAATGCTGGATAAGTTGGCGGTTCATTCCGGCAGCAGACAGAAATAAACAAACAAACAAACAAACAAACAAGGCTAGGGTCAAACACGAGGCAAGGCAAGGAAACCACGTCGTAATGTTTACTAACAGCATAACAAGACTCAGCAACGAGTGTGTCGAGAGTGTCGTACGGTGCTGCGAAAAGGGGCGGGATTAACCAAGATGATTAGACATTTAAAAAACGAGTGATTGCTCCATATTTTAAATTTCTGTCCACAAGATGTGATTTTGCAGGTCAGAATTTACCAAGCTTGAACTTTTGCACTGCAGCAAACTGCGAAACTTGTTGCACAGGCTTGCGTTTCCAGTCTGACGCATTCGCGTACGTATGAATGGAAGTCTATAGGGAGAAAAGTGCATCATAGTTGGTGAACTCAGAGCGCAGTGAATGGGAGAGCACATTATCATCAACAAATCATTATTTTACAATCCTGTTTGCTGAAATAATAACAGAGAAACTCCATGATGGTGTCATCAAGACCTTCAGAAAGAGGAAAACAATAATGTGAGGCTGATAACGGCAGCCTGAAGAGAGAATAATGTCAGATTTGCTGTCTCAAAGACACTGCAGTACACACACATACCTGTCAACCCTCCTGTTTTTCCCAGGATTCTCCTGTATTTTACAGCTCTATCCCGCTATCATCATCCCGTAAAGGTGTTTTCCCGTATTTCTACCGTATTTTCAGTCTTTCTCTGAAGGGTGGCGATAAACATTAAAGAGCCGATCCTCCCTATACGCAACCCATACTGTTGCACCACCAGGGGGCGCCCCTTGCTCTTAAATGTGAGTCAGTTCTGTGCTTTCGCTTTATTTAGGCATGAAACACTTTGAAATAAATATAAAAACAGCAGGATTCCCTTTCCTTTTCATTACAGGTGCCGTCGCTCCTCCTGTGCAATCCTCAAAACAGTCATAAAGTGGTGCGTGACTGTCAGACGTGCTCCATAGTGATAAACAGACGCTGTTTCCCGAACCGATTCTGTACACACGACCTGAAGCAGAGCGAAAGTTTGGGTTTTGGGTGCGTGTTTGAACAGACATATACACATCATTAATAATAACAGCTAAAGATGTCAATCTTGGTGTTTTTTTTTTTTTTTTCAAACATAGCTAATTTGTCCTAAATGAGCATAAAATGTGAGGAAAGCAATGCTGTCATTATAACGTTATTATAATGCATTTTAAAGTGACACTCTGATATTTAATGTAATCGAACGGAAAATCATAATAAATGAGATTCAGTTGTTGCTCTTTAATCTGAATGTGTGAGTTATACAGTGAAGAAAAGGTTAATGAGATTTGATAATTCTATTTCTTTATTAATGTTAATTTTCTGAACATTTTTTTTTTCGTTTTTTCGTGTAGGGGGAGGAGGGTGTCCCTTATTTTGCATATGTTGACAGGTATGCACACACCTCACATAAGAGGGAATTTTTTTTTATGCAAAGATGATATAAAACATCCATAAATACATATAAATGTTCATAACAAAAGTCTAAATATTACAAACTCTGAAGGATCTGAGACGCTGATGACCGGTAAGCGCAGTCTTGTGAACAGGGTGCATAATTCTGAAAGCGTTCCTGCTAACTGAGCACTGTGTGAGCATGGTCTGGCTGCGGTTTGACAGCTTTAAACAGCCTCTTCTTACAGAAATAATCTATGATCTCTCCAGGGACCCCCTTCAGCGGGTACTGCTAAATTGTGTGGGGCCATGAACGCCTTTCTGCCAGCGCTCTTGAAAAATGAGTTCATTGAATATATATAAATATCTTTGTCTTAGATGAAGAAGCACCTCGGATATATATTCCTATGCTTGTTGGATCCAAACTGAATTAATCTAATATAAGCTCTGGACCCTGCATCTCAAAAATCTAATCCTATAACACACTGAGGCCCGATCCCAATTCTATTTGTGTATCCCTTCCCCTTCTCCTTGGCCCTTGAAACAAAGTGTGAAGGGGAAGGGCTTCAAAATTTACCCTTAAGAAATGGGACAGCACTACAACACCAGCACATTTATCATCAGGAAATCACTAATGGTTACAGTGGTTAGCACTGTTGCCTCACAGCAAGGACGTCACTGGTTCTAGTCCTTTCTAAGCCAGCTGACATTTCTGTGTGGAGTTCTCCCCATGCTCACGTCCACAAACATGCAGCTTAAGTTAATTGACTAATCCACATCAGCACCATAGACATGCTCCTAGTCAGTAGTTATCTCTGAAGAGCGATCACTATCTGTTCATCAGCTACTACAGCAGGGAAGTTCTCCAGATCTACCTGAGCTCAAACTCCCCTCTCGCCCTGCAGACGGGAGGGAGCCCCGGGCTCGAGGATCTTATGAGCTCAGGGCTCTCTCCCGGGACAGCATGCCAAACACGCTTCATAATCAATCGGCAGCTGAGTGTGAATTCTTGAATAAGCAATATAATCATTGTGGGCCGGTTTGCAATTACAATACTCCACTAATTATATAAGGTAGGGCCCCAAAATGATTCTGCTTAGGGCCCACAAATGTACAAATCTACAAAGACAAATAATGGTCTAAGTAAGCTAAGTAAGAAAAGCATTTTTGCAGTGGATTCAGACTTTGAAACTAACAACTAAAATAATAATAATAATAATAATATATAAAAATACTACTACTAATAGTCATACTAATAATAGCAATACTACTACTACTAATAATAATAACAGTAATCATCATCACGTTACACATTTTATTGTGCTAAAGGAATAGCGAGTTGTAATAGTAGAAACTGAGGTAAGTAAAATAAACTCATTTCAGAGTTAAAAGCATGATTATTTAGCTTGCTTTAAGGAAAAACTCACTTAATTCTGACCCATTATTTCTGAAAACGACACAAGATTTGTTGCTTGTCTAGAAAATGCTTCTTGATTGAAGAATTTTTAGATATTTGGGCTAGAAACAAGACAAAAACTCTAAGAAAAGCATGTTTGCAGTGTATACAGACTGAAACAAATATAAAAATAATGAATAAAAATACTACTATTGCCACTACTACTAAAAATAATGATAATAATAACCACGTCACACATTTATTGTGTTAAAGGAATAGTAAGTTGCAATAGTAGAAAGTGGGGAGAGTAAAATAAACTCATTTCAAAGTAAAAAACATGATTATTTTGATTGTTTTGCTTAATTTTGACTCAATATTTTTTGAAAACGACACAATATTTTGCACTTGTCCAGAAAATGCTTCTCGATTTAAGCATTTTCAGATATTTGGTCTAGAAACAAGACAAATAATGCTCTAAACACATCAACTCTTAACTAGATTTTTGAAAATAAAACTACATATTTTGTTTAGTTGTCTAGAAAATTCAATTCAATTCAATTCACCTTTATTTGTATAGCGCTTTTACAATGTGGATTGTGTCAAAGCAGCTTCACATAGAAGGTTATAGTAAATTGAAAATGTCAGTTTAGTTATTAGCTAGTATATTAATAGCTAGTATATAGCTGAGTTCAGTTCAGTGTTGTTTAATATTCACTACTAAGAGTTCAAACACTGAAGAGTAATCCATCGGTGCGCGGCTCTAGCTGCAGTCTAGTCGCCGGAGGCTGGAGAACTCGAGGCTCGTCTGTCCTTGGAGGGTCATAGGAATCCGTCTCTTGCTTGCTACTCCGCCAAGCAGCTGCTCAGGATACAGCGAGGTCCAGGGTTAAGGAGCCTTGGGATCGTCTCGTCACGGGTCTTGGATCGCATCCGTGGCGCTGCAAAGTCTTTGGGGGCCTGGGGATGAGCATCCCCAGTTGGAATAGAGAACAAAGAGAATAATTAGCGTAGCTGCAGTTCATAGTGTATATAAATGAGATGCGTGGAGCACATTCATGCATCATACAGCTAAGTGACGTATTGAGTGTATGCTTTATTAAAATGCTGCTGGATTTAAGACTTTTTAGATATTTGAGTTAGAAACAAGACAAAAACTCTAACAAATGCATTTCTGCAGTGTATACAGACTGAAACAAATATAAAAATATTTATTATTAAAAATACTACTATTGCCACTACTACTACTAATGATAATAATAACCACGTCACACATTTATTGTGTTAAAGGAATAGTAAGTTGCAATAGTAGAAAGTGAAAAACATGATTATTTTGATTGTTTTGCTTAATTTAACTCAATATTTCTGAAAACGACACAATATTTTGCACTTGTCCAGAAAATGCTTCTCGATTTAAGCATTTGTAGATATTTGGTCTAGAAACAAGACAAATAATGCTCTAAATACATTAACTCTTACTTGGATTTTTGGAAATAAAACTACATATATTTTTAGTTGAGATACTTTTAAGATATTTGCACCAGAATCAAGACAAAAACTCGAGGTTAGAAAAGCGTATCTTCATATATCCCCCCCCCCTATGCTTGCCGTTTCGGCTTCCCGAGCCGCTTTCCTGCTCTAAATAACCTCTTAAAATATTTAACGTCTTAATACATGCGATGGTTACATTAGGGACGTGTTTTCTTGAGTTGCAGAACTTTTAATTCATCTTGCTGGGCTTTTATGCAGCCTGCTAGTGTTCGGCTGTCATGCGTTTTGTCCCAGTAATTTGTCATGCCATTTAAGTCTTGTTTAATAACGCTTAATACCGCCAAGCCGACGTGAAAGGCTGTCTTGGTAGGTAGCTTAAATGCAATTAAACATGTCAGGGTGTTGTTTGAATACAGTTAAGCCTGACTGTCTGCAGTCGTACCGTGAAACATGTCAGAAGTTTAGCCGCTTTATGAAGCCAGTCTGAAAAATAGCAAAAGCTGCTGTGTTGCTTAGAGACTGGCCTATGCATGTAGCTCTCTCTCTCTCTGCTTGATGCTAATATTATCGCAGCTTGATGTTAATAACAATATTAATTTCTGAAGTTTCCCACTGCAGTTGGCTCTATTTTTGACCATGAGTGGCATCTCTGTCTTACATAAACACTGTGAGTGTGGGAGTGCTCCATAAACCGTATGTAACTCCGTAAGATGATACTAGTTTCTCACTTGGTTCTTGTCTTGTTTCTCGTCCAAATAGCGAGCAAGTCTTAAATCGAGAAGCATTTTCTAGACAAGTGCAAAATATTGTGTCGTTTTCAGAAATATTGAGTAAAAATTAAGCAAGTTTGTACTTAAAGCAATCAATATAATCATGTTTTTTACTTTGAAATGGGTTTATTATTTATTTATGTATAATTTTACATTTTACCCCAGTTTACACAGTTTTATTCATTTAACACAATAAAATGTGTGATGTGGTTATTAATGTTATTATTATTATTAGTAGTAGTAGAAGTATTTTTATATTTATATATTTTTTATATATATTTTTATTTGTTTTAAAGTCTGTATACATGCAAAAAATGCTTATCTTAGAGCGTTTTTGTTTTGTTTCTCATCCAATTATCTAAAAGTTCTTATTTTCGAGACAACTGCAAAATATTGTGTCGTTTTCAGAAATATTGGGTCAAAATTTTGACTTAAAACAATCAATAAAATCATGTTGTTGTTTTTTGCTTTAAAATAAGTTGATTTACTTTATTTCTACTGTTCCAACTCACTATTCATTTAACACAATAAAATGTGGAATGGTTATTATTATCAGTAGTAGTAGTAGTAGGAGTGTATTGTAGTGTAATTATTATATATTTTTATTTGTTTCAAAATGAACGCACTGAATAAAATGCTTTTCTTAGAGTTTTTGTCTTTCCAGTCCAATTATCTAAAAAGTCTTAAATCGTGAAGTATTTTCTAAACAAGTGCAAAATATTGTGTCATTTTCAGAAATATTGAGTCAAAATTACGTGAGTTTTTACTTAAAATAATCAATTTAATCATGTTTTTTACTTTGAAATAAGTTTATTTTACTTACCCCAGTTTCCACCTTGCTATTCATTTAATACAATAAAATGTGTGACATGGTTCTTAATATGTTTCAAAGTCTTTACACAGCAAATATATATATATATATAATATATATAATATATATATATATGGGCGCCACGGTGGCGTAGTGAGTAGTACGTTCGCCTCACAGCAAGAAGGTCGCTGGTTCGATCCCCGGCTGGGCCAGTTGACATTTCTGTGTGGAGTTTGCATGTTCTCCCCGTGGTTGCGTGGGTTTCCTCCGGGTGCTCCGGTTTCCCCCACAGTCCAAACACATGCGGTACAGGTGAATTGGGTAAGCTAAATTGTCCATAGTGTATGTGTGTGAATGAGAATGTATGAATGTGTTTCCCAGAGATGGGTTGCGGCTGGAAGGGCATCCGCTGCGTAAAACAAATGCTGGATAAGTTGGCGGTTCAATCCGCTGTGGCGACCCCGGATTAATAAAGGGACTAAGCCGAGAAGAAAATGAATGAATGAATGAATATATATATATATAACATATCTAACTGAGCTATTCATGACTACAGATGAAATATTGTTTTACTTGGTGCATTCCCTTTCCGTAAGGAATCTGTCTTTGTAAATGTGTTTGGGCACTGGTAAAAGTGTTTTGCGTCTTGTTAATTTGTTTTCTAAAATGTAAACTTGTTTTGTCCTTGGTAAAACTGTTTTTCCTCTGTAATTGTGTCTTATGATGGGTAAGAATGTATTCCAGAATGTAAATTTGTAAAAGTGTTTCACACTTTGTAATGTTGTTTTGCACTTCCCGGCCACCGTAATAGCAGGGTGTTGCTGACATCACAGACGAGTGCCTCGAAGGCTGTAGTCCGCTTATAGCCTAATGTTAGCTTTTCAGTTCTTGCGCTTACATTTAAGGTCCGAAAGTGCTAAAAGTTGTATTTTCGTGTGAGGATTATCCTCCTGGACAAAACGTGTAAGTGTAATGAACAGTATTTGAACACAGAGCTTATTATTTGCAAACTTCTATGGGGCCTATGGGGAAATCCTGTGGGGATTTAAAGAGGGAACCAGTTTTATGCTAGCTACTGTTTGGACTGTGGGGGAAACCGGAGCACCCGGAGAAAACCCACACCAACACGGGCAGAACATGCAGACTCCACGCAGAAACACCAACTGACACAGCCGAGACTCAAACCAGCGACCTTCTGGTGATTGTGCTACCCACTGTGCCACCGTGACGCCGCAGAAGACGCACTGCTTTTTATTTGTATTTGCACAGACGTCTGTGTGTTTGTTTTGTGTGCCGATCCTGTGATGTCTGAACTGAAAGACTTCACCGCTGGTTTTGACATCACTGATGAAGCGTTTGGGAAAGTTTTGTGGCTGTGTGCTGTGAGCGGTCCTCAAGGGAGAGAAACAGCTTGTGAAAAGTGCTGATATTCATCATCAATATGGATTCACACATGGGGGGCCGTGTTGGAAACGTCTGCCAAGACATTTGATTTCTCTAAAAGGAGAAGAGATGATGGATGTGTAGATTCTGTGAGGGAAAAGTGCTTTGTTATTTAGTTTTTTTTGTATATACGGCTTTCCACATCGGATACACAAAACAACCAAACATAAAGATCCAGAAAATGTGGAAGGAAATAAATAAACGAGGGCTAAAAGACGGCATGAAAACATCAATCAAACCAGCATACAGTCAAAATACATGCTGTGGACAATAAAAGCTAAATCAGACAATACTGATTTCCATGCTACATATTTACATGGGATTCAAGATAATAATAATTATATAGGGGCAACACAGTGGCACAGTGGGTAGTGCTGTCACTTCACAGCAAGGAGGTCGCTGGTTCGAGCCTCAGCTGGGTCAGTTGGTGTTTCTGTGTGGAGTCTGCATGTTCTCCCCGTGTTGGTGTGAGTTTCCTCCGGGTGCTCCGGTTTCCCCCACAGTCCAAACACATGCGCTATAGGGGAACTGATGAACTAAATTCGCCATAGTGTATGTGTGTGAATGAGAATGTGTGGGTGTTTTCCAGCAATGGGTTGCAGCTGCAAGAGCATCCACTGCGTAGAACATGTGCTGGATAAGTTGGCGGTTCATTCCGCTGTGGCGACCCCGGATTAATAAAGGGACTAAGCCGACAAGAAAATGAATGAATGAATGAATAATCAAATAATCATTCCATCCATCCATCCATCCTAATTGTTCCACCTATCCACCCCATTGATTCCCATACCACACTTCAGCCATCCATTCTTCCTCCCTCTAACCCATCAGTTCTCCATCCAATCCA
>CAIGQQ010038027.1:815490-820852 GCA_903798035.1 Danio albolineatus | reverse complement strand
GTGTGTGTGTGTGTGTGTGTGTGTGTGTGTGTGTGTGTGTGTGTGTGAAGTTTGAGCTCAAAATAACACAAAGAGAATGCTTTCTGACTCTCTGAAACTGACCCTTTTAGGCTTTGATCCTAATTGTGGCGTTTTGGTGACTGTCGCTTTAAATGCAAATGAGATTGTGGTCTTTTCAGAAGAGGGCGGAGCCACAAATGCCTGTGTGTCAGCATAGTGGCAGATACAAAAACAAGACCAACGTTATCAGTGTGAAAAAAAACTGCAAACATCAGTATTCAGCAAACCGGACTCATTCTGAACACAAACCCCTGTATACATTTCTGGAGAGCACCAAATACATCCCTGGAGGTACATTTTATTGCAGTTTTTCTTTTCCACCAGAGGGCGCTGTGTACGCTTTTTCAGATCTCAAATTTCTCTCGTGAGTGCTAATCACGCCTGCTGTTCTCATGTACATCCAACAGAGGCCGCTGCTGACTGACTGAACGACTGACCGTTCCCATCCAAGCACCGCCTTACCTAAACCCAACCAATAGTATTTTCAAAAGCAATCCAAAAACAGAAAAGCTGATTTTTACCACTTTTTCAAATCAGAGCAGAAATCGGCAGATTTTTAAACATCACTGAGTCTGAAGGTATTTACTTGTGTAAATGTGTGTATATTTATATTTATTCAGCTTTTAAATTAATTTCACTAATATTATTGTGATTAAATAATAGATATATAAAAATATTCATATGATTTATGTACAATACAGTTAGTAAAGTAATATCTTTTAGTAGATATATTATATGAGAGACTTCCTTTGCTTACCAAATAAGTGAATTTACATTATACACATTAAATAGAAGTTAAAAAGGTATAATTTTTTATTTAATATATTAAGTTTGTAGACATGATTAACATAAATCTGCAGATTTTTAACCAAATTCTTTGCAGAAATAGCAATAAATGTCTGTTGATTCTGTCAGGCCCTATAATAATAGGTCCCCTTTAACATAAATCACAATGCTGTGTGCATGCATACGGTGAAATGAGGAATAAAAACGTTAGAACTAGAGGAAACTACAAGATTATATAGATGCATGTGTGGAAGTACATGATGTCTGTAAACACAAATAAACGCATGAGAACGTACGAGCGAGACTTTCATTTGGTCTTTATGATGGTAGAAACAGCCTGGTTTAAACAGTTTTACTGCAGTACATCTATTTTAGAAAGCCAGCAATCATAACTACAAATGTCCTGCCTTCAACCAAACCCAGTTTACTCCCGGAATAGTTTGTTCAAGCTGAGGCGGATTTCAGAGAGATGTTTTGTCATTTCAAGGTTACATAATTTGAACATTCCTCTGTCTATTTTAGCATTACTGAAGGCTACTGTCAAGGACATCAGACATTTAGTATTCACGATCCTTTCTTTCCCATATGGTGAACAAGATTTGAAAGATTATTAAAGATACTGTGTATATTATTGTGTAAATGAGGCATTTTTTAAAAATATATAGATTTAATATAGTGTAAAAATATAATTTACGCTCCAAATTATTCAATAAAAATACATTCTTATTTAAAAATAAGAAAATCTTTATTTGTATACCAACCAATATACATAATTAAAACTGTTATTTATTTATATATTGTTTTTTGATGATACATATGATGCATATTTATTATTATTATTGTTGTTGTTGTTGTTGTTATTATTATTATTATTGTTATTATTATTATTGTTGTTGATGATGTTGTTATTTTTATTATTATTATTATTTGGCTTGGCTAAAACAAGGCTTGGACTGTAATTGAAAATTTAATAGACATCTAAGAATAGGCCTAAACTAGACTAGTCGTCAAATAATCAGACTTTATATGTGTAGCCATTCGTTTACGTTTTTTGGCGACTTGTCTAGTTTTGGCGTATTCTTAGATGTCTATTAGATTTTCACTGACTGCCAAATTTAGCCTAGTTTTAGCCAAGATGACGATGTTTAGATGTGTATTAAACCTCTAGCTTTCAAAAACCAAAATGCTTGCTGGGTTGAGAGACAGAGAGGAGATGACCGTCACGACGGGGTTCGAGTCTGGTGAAGAACGGTTCCTGGTTAACTTGTATTCTCATATCGCGTCTAAAAGCACGTTGTAAACGTGACGTGTGCCGCTTTGTTTACGGATTAAAATGCGTTTGTGAGCTCGTGTTCCTCTGCTGTTTGTCGTCGCTATGGCTACTTCAGCTCTCCTACACACGTGCGGCGATCCTGTTTCATAATGGTTCAGCTTTTGCCGCTGTGTGCATTAATACTGCATGTGTGTCGCTGTTTTTACTTCTGGTTAAGAATAGAGTGATATGCTGGGAGACCGGGGGGTTAGTTTCGGGGGTGAGGTGTCTGAAATACGGGCGACTCCCGGGAAAACCGAGTGTTGGCAGATATGCTCACGCACACACTATGACTACTTCAGTATTGATCAGCCGTGGTGGGCATTCTCTCCCGCTGAATGATGTCGACCAGCAACAGACTGGGTCATCGGTCCAATCAGCGCAGCTTAGCATCGCGCTAAGGAGGGGTTTGGGAACAAATGAAGCGCTGAACGATTCATATAGGAGTCGCTGGGATAATGAGGTAAAAATGAATGCAGATTATAAGACAATGAAAGTGTTTTTTGACCATATATGCATATTAGCCTGCTGTTGGAGACCCCCAAAACCAAACTATGACCCTTTTTAATGTATAATAGGGACTCTTTAAGAATTTGTAGATATTTGGACTAAAAACGAGACTAAGACTGAACAGAAATCCTGCTGTGCAAATATGCGAGATCTAATTTGAAATCCGCCATGCTATCGTTTAAGGCCAAAGGTCATTATTATTAATCCAAATCACAATTATAACAACTTTTCCCTTTTCACAGTGATAATCTAAAGCTCCGGACCACGTGCAAGAAGAATAATTCGTGGATTAATATTATTCTGCGGTCTATATAATTACAGCAACGGTCTTCCCGTAGCTTCTTCAGCTAATCAGATTTATGGCAGGCTGAGTCTGTAATTATTTACTCCATTAGTGGCCGACGCAAAGTGCACTGGTTTGCAAAATTACAATCCTTATCTAAACGTTCCAGAAACTTCACTGTATTCTCCACGCAAATGTGGAGATTTAATGGGAAATGCGGGAGTTGGGTTAAAGACAGTATATCGGCTGATGTTTTGGAAAGTTGTATAAAAGTTCTGCTCGCTGCTTGAGGAAAACAGGAACATTGTCTCAGAATTGGGTTTTAGATGATGTATTTAAAGCACTTTTTAGGTTTAAATGTAGAGATATGGAGACTATTATAAAAGAAAATACATTCGAAAAAATGCTTTACTTACTAAAGAGTTTTTGTCTTGCCTGAACGCCCGAATGCCAATGCAGGGCTCGATAATAAGGACTGCCCGATGGCCCGGGGTCAGCGTGCGACACGCTCGGGCTAGTTTACAGAATGGTTACTGGTCCGATCGGGCCAGTGCTGCTTTGTCACAAACGTTTGGCTGCGACTGTCTGTCGATTGCGTGCAAATACAATCTTAGGGTGCTTTCACACATAGATGTTTGTTTGGGAATATGTCTCGTTTCCCCTGTTAGCGCAGTTCGATTGGCGTATGTGAATCCAGCAATCACGCTCGGATCCGCGCCAAATAAATCAGTCCGAGATCGCCTGAATGAGGTGGTCTCTGCTCGATTGAGTGGATCGATTGTAGTGAGAAAACAAAACTATCCAGCGAACTAACGACCCAGGCTATATCACAGTGTAATAAGATTGTGTAACAGCCATGTATACGGCTATATGAATAAAGAATTATGAGTAGGGCAGGATGTCATCCCTACCGGCAAATATGTGTTTCATGTCTTAAACGAAAGTGAAAGCATGCTGAAATATTACACAGTGCTGTTTATATGTTAGGAAAATTGACCGAAGTTACCACCTGATCATTTTTCCACATTTTAATCTTATCATATGTTGTATTGGGCCAATTGTTTTGTTCATTTCTGCACTGACAGCTGGAAAGAAAGATCAGCATTGATCTGCTTCATGATCTGATGCAGTCACGATTCATCTGTTATTTCTCTCTCTAATTTAAGCCTATAATGCAGAATAATAGCCAACATTTCTTTAATAGATTAATAAATTCAATAGATTTTTACAAAACGTGACAACCGACATAAGGCTCTGTATGAGAAAGTCTGATTTATATTTGGTGAAGGTGTCTGTGGGGGTCAAAAGTAAAGTGCACATTTCGCTTATAAAATATTATATACACGACTGGTAAAAAGTTTGGGGTCAGTATGATTGTTAAATATTTTAAAGTAAGCTTCTCCTGCTCACCAAGGCTGCGTTTATTTCATCATAAATACAGCACACACTGTAAAATGTTATTGGCTATAAGGGAACTGTTTAACAGTAGTTCATCATTTATTGAATAATTTATTCCAGTGATTTTAAAGATGAATTTTCAGCTTCATTACTCCAGTCATCAGAGTCACATGATCAGTCAGAAATCCCTTTAATATTAATTATTATTGTTGTTATTATTATTATTATTATTATTATTATTAATGGTAATAGTAATAAAAGCAATAATGACTGGAGTAAGAATTTTATTTGAAACTACATACAATAAGAAACCAGTTAATTTAATTTGTAATAAATATTTAACAATTTTACATTTAATAAATGTTGCCTTGATGAACTGAATAATTTTGCTTAAAAAAAAACATTACCAAAATTAATAAAACTGACCCCAAACTTTTGACCAGTAGCATATTCATGCATATATATATATATATATATATATATTTATATATTAGGGCTGTCAATTGATTAAAAAAATTAACAAATTAATCACACTTTTGTTTGTGATTAATCATGATTAATCAGGAAAAGCCGTATTTATTACAGAAATAAAAACACAGGCATGTAAGTGCCATTTGAATTTTAAAACAATCAATGCCAATAACAAACTTAATTATTTCCATGTTGGATTCTAAGTGAACTACAAAAAAAAATACAGGCATTGCAGATATGGATATTGGAAGAAAAAAAATTATTTAAAACAAACAATTGTACTCATTGTAAAGTTGTTTTTGCGAGTTGAGAACATTAATTATAAAGTAGAAACAATTTTGCTTAGTCCTCCTTAGCATTTAGCCAGTTGCTAAGACAGTCCAGTCTATTGACATTATCGGGTGACAACACACACACACAGGCAGAGAGAGAGAGAGCGCAGTACAGCGCACTCCCTTCAAATCATCACCATGCACGACTACAGTTCTTAAAGTATGGCTGTATTTCTCAAGCAAGGATTCTGACACAATAACGGGAAGCAG
>CAIGQQ010038027.1:798107-808949 GCA_903798035.1 Danio albolineatus | reverse complement strand
ATGAAATGAATGAATAAATGAATGAATTAAGGAATAAATATTATGAATGAATGAATGAATAAACCAATGAATGAATTATGAAATAAATTAATATGAGTGAATGAATGAATGAGTGAATGAATGAATAAACAAACAAATGAACGAATAAATGAAATGAATGAATAAATGAATGAATTGAGGAATAAATAATATGAGTGAATGAATTAACAAATGAATTAACAACTGAATGAATGACAAAATAAATGAATATGAGTGAATAAATGAACGAATGAAGGAATTAATGAAATGAATGAATGAATTAAGGAATAAATAATATGAATGAATGAGTGAATGAATGAATGAACCAATGAATTAATAAATGAATGAATTACGAAATAAATGAATATGAGTGAATAAATTAATGAAAAAATTAATGGCATTAATTCATTAATCAATTGAGGAATAAATAATTTGAATAAATGAATGAATGAATTACGAAAATAATATGAGTGAATAAATGATTGAACGGACGAATGAATTGATGAAATGAATGAATAAATGAATGAATTAAGGAATAAATATTATGAATGAATGAATGAATTAATTAATGAATATGTGATACACACTGATAAAGATACAAACTTGCGAAAGTAACATTATTTACAGCACCGCTTTAATCCACAACCTCAAACATTCCTCAGCACATCAGCTATAGCTATCTATTTATTTATTTTATTTTGTTACATAATTCGCTAGTATCTGTGGGAATACCTGTCTGTTTCAGAAATGTGTGTATTGTAAAGCCACTCACCGAACACAATACTTTACTAAAAATGCAACGTATCTATAAATCGTATCATAATTGTAACACTTTTTTATGTCGTTCTCAAATAACTCCTGAATATGATCTAGATTCGATAATCTAAACGAAAATGCAGGGAGACCTGAGTGAGGTTGAACTCCTCTGATGACATAATCTTGGTTATTTCGGTTTGGAGAGAGCCTGTAGAGTTGAGTTGATGGGGTGGAAATTGACAGGCTCCTGAATAACAAGCACTCTCAGCTGTGATGGAGACACTGAGAATATGTCTTCTCAGCTCAGAATGAGTACTTAAGTGTGAGGCCCTCACTTTCTCTGAGGGAAAAAACATGCAGAAGTCATAAAGGATTAGGCTGGAGATATCTGTGACTGGAGTTCCACCTAGCATATTTTATCTGTATGAGACATGGCGCAGTATCTTATGCGTGAGTGCAGTGAGACTCGTTTCTGGAAGCTTCTTAAGGGTGGAAATAAGAGTTTGTTTTTAAAATTTAAAACTAATGTTGTGAATGTCAATGTGAATGGCTTAATACTGTAGGTGAATAAATTAATAAATTGATGAAATAAGGATTAATGAATATGAGTGAATGAGTGAACAGGAATGAATGAATAAATGAATGAAAAAAATCTGAATGAATGAATAAATTAATGAATTAAGAAATACATGAATATGAGTGAATGTATTAATGAATGAATGATTCAATGAATGAATGAACAAAGGAATAAACAATAAATAAATAAATGAATGAATGAATAAATGGATATGAGTGAATGAATGAATGTATAAATGGATGAAAAAATCTGAATTGATGAATAAATTAATGAATTAAGGAATAAATAAATATGAGTGAATGTATTAATGAATGAATGATTAAATAAATGAATGAACAAATGAATAAACAATCAGTGAATAAATTAATGAAGGAATAAATGAATATGAGTGAATGAATGAATAAATGAATGGATGATTGAATGATTGAATGAATCAATCAATCAATCAATCAATGAGTGAAAAAATAATTGAACAGCTGATGTTCTTTACAGAAACACGTTATCGACAAATGAAGGATTCATTCCGTGCAGTTCTTTACACACCAAATAAACACCACACTTAGTCTAGCTGAGATGAATGAATGAATTAATCAATTAATACAAATATATTAATTAATGAATAAATTAATGAATTAAGAAATAAATTAGTATGAGTGAATGAATGAATAAATGAATGAATGAAAATATCTTTGAATTAATAAATTAAGGAATTAAGGAATAAATGAATATGAGTGAATGAATGAATGAATGAATGAGTGAATGAATCAATAGATGATGTTCTTTACAGAAACACATTATCGACAAATAAAAGATTGATTACATGCAGTTCTTTACACAACATCAGATAAACATCACACTTAGTCTAAGAGGAATGAATGAATGATTGAATGAATGAAAAAAATCTGTGAATTATGAACAAATTAATTAAGTAATAATTAAATATGAGTGAACGAATGAATAAAAATAATAATGAATGAGTAAATGAATATGAATGAATGAATGAATGAAAAGAAAATGAATGACTAAATTAATAAATTAGTTAATAAAAAAAGGAATTAGTGAATGAATGAATGAATGAATAAATGAATAGCTGATGAAGACCTTGGAAGACCTCCAACTGCAAAGATGGCTTAATATTAGCTGTTGTCAAGGTTAGCGACAATTCCTTTTCACACTGATGATACAGAAGGGTATCATCAACGAATAAAGGATTTGGGCAGTTCTTTACACCATCACCAAATAAACACAACACTTACTTTGAAAAAGATAACGAAAAATCAATGAATCAATAAAATAAGGAATAAATGAATATGAGTAAATGAACGAATTAACAAAATGAACCAATTAATATGAATGAATGAATGAATGAAGGAAAAAAAATTGAATGAATGAATTAAGAAATGAATAAATATGAGTAAATGAGTGAATGAAAGAATAAATAAATAATTGAATGAATGAACGAATGAATAAATTAACTAATTAAAGAATAAATGAAAATGAGTGTATGAGTCAATGAATGAATGAAGGAAGGAAGGAAGGAAGGAACTAATGAATAAGTGAAAGAATTAGTAAATTAATCATGAATAAATTAATGAGCTAGGCTATAAATGAATATGAGTAAATGAGTAAATGATTTACTGACTAAATGAATGGATGAAAAAACAATTAATGAAATTAATTGAATCAAGAAATAAATTAGTTTATCAGGGAATATTAGTGATGAATGAATGAATAAATGAATGAATGAATGAATGAATGAGAAAATAAAATAATAAACGAATAGATGAGTGTTACCTATTGACAAGGTTAGCAAAAATTCCTTTTCACACAACACTTAGTCTATCTAACAAAAATGAATGGATGAATTAAAGAAATAATGAATGAATAAATAAAATATGAGTGAATACATGAATGAAATTATGAATTAAGGAATAAATGAATATGAATTAAGGAATAAATGAATATGAGTGAATGAATAAATGTGAGTCAATGAGCAAATGAATGAACGAATGAATGGATGGATGGATGGATGGATGGATGGATGAATGAAAACATATTTTACATTGTGCAAAAATATTAGACAACACACTCAAATAGATTTGAAATCTGAAATGTGCATCAAAACACACCCTAGGTAACGTATTTCAGATTTGCTAAATGTGGACATCGCCCTCTAGTGGATTTGTCATCTGAAACATATAAAGAAATGTACCCAGAGCAATGTCCCTATGGCTGAGACGTGTTTCCATTGAGCTGTTTGAATGAGACCACCATGAAGAACAATGAAAAGCTGCTGAAAGAAAACCGTAAAGAGCAAGCCCCTGGACATTAAAATGGCCTCAAGTGGAAGAAGCTCCCATAAATGTAAAAATGAGAGTGCAAACACATACATTCGAGACAGACTGACAAACTGCGGCGCAGGAGTCGGATAGATCTGTTTCAAATAGCTGCAAATATGCACCATGTGGAATATAGAGCCATAGCTGGTGTGTAATGAAAAACGCCTGCATGTCCATCTTTATTTACAGTTGTTGAGTGAGCGTTCCAGATAGCAGAGGAATATCAATATGAGCTGGAGTGTCAGGCCATCTGTGCGCAGTTTCATCTCTGCTTTCCTTCGGTGGTACGAGATGAACTGTCCTCAGCAATATTATCAGAACAAGTCCAAAATCAATAGACACCCCGGGAGTGTCTTGAATTCAATCTCCAACAGTGGTGGCGACAGAATCCAGCTCATTCTCTGCGATATTGAGGAACAGATTGTGTGCACTCTATTGTGAAGCCCACTTTATACGGGGGATAGAGAGAAATGTGTGGCGTTGCTTTAAAATCTATATTTACTGGAAAAATGAGGTAAGAGAAATGATAATATCTGAAAAACTGTTTATATTCAAGTCAAGGATAACATTGAGGGATACTATGCAAGCAACCTAAATACATTTATAGTATTTGCACAACCTCAACTGCATTACATGGGTTACATTGAGAATTAACGCTTATATTAGTTAACAAGTCAGATTGAACCCAAATATTAATATTTATATTAAAACAGGTGATGTCAGCAGGTGATTGTAGTTATGATTTGGTACAAAAGCAGCATCCAAGAAAGGTCTAGTCCTTTAGGAGCAAAGATGGGCCGAGGATCGCCAGTTTGACAACAAATACATGAGGAAAATGATTGAAATGTTTAAAAACAATGTTCCTCAGAGAAAGAGAGGAAGGCATTTGGATATTTCACCTTCAGCAGTGCAGAACATCATTAAAGACTGAAGGAATCTGGAGGAGTTTCAGTGCGTAAAGGACAAGAGCGCAAAAAAAAAAAAAAAACTGCCACTGCGTTAAATGTGTTAATCTTTTTAACACGTCCAATATTTCAATATATATAATATTAAATAATTTCAATATTTCAATTTCATATATAAATATATATATATATATATATATATATATATATGTGTGTGTGTGTGTGTGTGTGTATAATTTGAGTGCACTATATATATATAATATGTTTAAATTGTGCATGCTGCATTTCTCTCTTTATACAAGATATTACATATTTATTATTCATTAAGAGATTATATATATATATATATATATATATATATATACATACATACATACATACATATATATATATATATATATACAGTAATACAAAGCTATACATATAAAATATTGTTATATTTTATGTAATAATTGCAAGAAATATGATTTTATTTTGTAAAAATTATTTATTTTGAAACCATTTCAAGTTTAACAAACGCACACTTCAGCATTATTACTAATCTGTGTGTGCAGTTTTCTTAAAAACTCATTAAGTTGACTTACAATACCATTTATAATCGAAATCGCATCTCGCAATATTGACCTCAATAATCGCAATATGACAATTTTCCCAAATCGTGCAGCCCTACTTAAGCCAGGACTGGAGCTTAGTTAAATTAGGTTATTTTAGGCACATTTATAAAAACAACCTTTAAAAAATACATTAGTGGTGTGCACCTGTAGACAAAAATGACATCTTACTGCAAGTTACCATCAGCGCAAACCCTCAATTTAATCCATGACTAGCCTCAAACCTTGATTGTGAAACCAGGGGGTGTGTTGTGCTTGTCTAGAAAATGCGTCTTGATTTAAGAATTTGTAGATATTTGGACTAGAAACAAGACAAAAACAGTAAGTAAACTATTTCTCGCAGCGCAGGTCATTCAGTCAGTGTTTGCAAATGGGTCTGTGTTTTCCCTTCAACAAAGCGCAGCTGTTTGTGCTCAGACGAGGTTTCCCTGGTGCACACCGCTGATAAATATCCCATTTACCTTCTCTCCTCTATTTGTGAGCCGTATTATAATGGGACAGAGTTTGGTGACTTCCCCACACGCACATACACGCGGTCTGTTTGATGTAGTGCTTTCTGCTTGCTGGTGTGTAATGTCTGCCAGCAATGTCAAACCCTCCTTTTACCTACTTTAGTAAATAATAAAGAGTCGCCCCACAGGCAGATCCGTTGGTCGGCTGATTACACTCCTTTATACAACATGACACCACGCTCTCAGTTTGCTAAAAAGCCTGCGTACAAAAGCAGCAAACGTGGCCCATATTTCACTGCTCATTTATCTGTGGAGGAAATGAAAATTAATTCTGGACCTCTGCTTTCTAGGAAACATCAAATAGCAAAGGCTTCAAAAGGCGTCGTTCGGGATTTAGTTGCAATGGACATATAAAGGTCTCCATCAGGGAACGAATTGAGCATTTTTATTCATTTCTGAAAGAAAAGCCAATGAGGGAGGAGGAATGGTGGACTGTGATGCTCCTTAGAGTATGATGAGGAGGGAAAAGAGGCATTATATTTTCATACAATAAGGTTGTATTAGTTAATGTTAATTAGTGCATTTACCAGTGGTGTAAAGTAACTAATTACAAATACTCAAACTACTGTAATTGAGTAGTTTTTCTCAGGAGTTGTAATTTACTGTGTACTTTTCCTTCCCCTTGAGCAGATGTTTAGTGCAGTATCGGTGCTTTTCCTCCACTACTGTCCTTCATCCTGCAGTCACTACTGTATTTCTGTCTTGTCTATGGTCATTGTCTACAGTAGAAAGATCAGTCCTGTGATTCCTGTCCAATTAAATCACACATAGAAAGTAAATCACATCATACTGAACAACCTCAAGACATGGGCGCTTTATAAACGCAGCAAACCTTTGGGAAACATTAAACATGTCCAAGAAGATGTTCAAAATCTGCACACGCAATGATCCAGAGACTGTTTATAGACTGTATGTGACTGAAGATGATGGATGTCGACTGGATGAGGACTGAAATCACCAAACAGCCTTAAACTATCACTAAATGGAGCGAATGAAGAATGGAAGGAAGGGCCAAAGAAAAGGAAGGACCGAACAAATAATGGATCGAAGAACCAAATAAATGAAGGAAGGATTCAAGGAAGGACTAAACAAACTAAGGAAGGAAAGAAGGAACAAACGAATGAACAAAGGCCCTAATGAAGATCAAAAATATGAAAGAAAGAATGAGCTAACAAATGAAGGGAGGAAAGAAGGAAGGACCAAACGAATGAAGGAAGAATTCAAGGAAGGACTGAACAAACTAAGGAAGGAAGGAAAGAACAAACGAATGAATGAACAAAAGGACCTAATGTAGGAAGGAACAAAAATATGAACGAACGAGTGAACAGGAGGGAACAAACGAATGAATGAAGGAAGGAGGGAACAAACAAATAATTGAAGGAAGGTTGGAAGGAAGGAATGAAAATAGGAAGATGCCTAAATACAGCACATGTTGTTTGTGCAGGGATGTGTAAATGTAACATTCTGTAAACGCATCAGCTTTTCTACAGGGTAATCCTCACTGCTCACTACTCTTGAGTACTTCTGAAAG
This sequence comes from Danio albolineatus, assembly GCA_903798035.1. Lineage (NCBI taxonomy): Eukaryota > Metazoa > Chordata > Actinopteri > Cypriniformes > Danionidae > Danio > Danio albolineatus. The sequence goes on along the minus strand of CAIGQQ010038027.1, from coordinate 801,700 downwards.
GGCTACTGTTTACTCATACTCTGAGTAATATTTACTACAGATACTTTTACTCTACTCGCACTATATTTTTGGGCAAGTAATGCTACTTTTTATTGAGGTATGATTTTTCAGTTCTCATTCCACCACTGGCATTTACTAACATGAACAAACAATGAACAGTTCATTTACTACAGTATTTGTTCATGTTAGTTAACGTTAGACAATCAAAATACAGTTGTTCATTGCTAGTTCATGTTAACTCACCATGCATTGACTTATGTTAACAAGCATGACTTTCGATATTAATAATGCATTAGTAAATGCTGTTCAAGTATTGTTTATACTTAGTTAAATATGTTAACTAATGAAACCTTATAGTCAGGTGTGACCATTTGTGACTTTTAATTACACTGCGAGACTGATTTTAACTAATTAATGGAACTCGTTGGTTATTTGTTTAATGTGATAAATCACAGCTGTTACATTTAAATAACATTTCACTAACAATACATACAATTCAGCGAAGTACCGAATGATAACGTTCCTTATTTTAATATGCTTAAAACGTTACGCAAGGTTTATTAACGGCAATAATGCAAAAAAGTTTAATTTGGCAGACTTAGCACCTAGTTATTAACAGCAGGCCAAACGACTCATTTAATCAAGGTTTTAAGCCCTGCTGGAAGTACGCATACGTTTAAAAACATGCAGTTATGGAAAGAAAAAAAAAGAGTATAGATATTTTAGTTCCTCTTAATCCCTTTAATGTGTTTAATGAAAACACGTCGGTCCTTTCTACTCTGCTGTTTTTATGATACTCTAAGCTCTTAAGTGCTCGTTCGCATGAAAAAGAAGAAACATTAAACTGCTTTTATTCTCATGGCTGCATTAAATATACAAAAGCTCTTGTGTTTCTCAGTGAGGAAACAGCGATTTCTCTTTAGCCGAGTACAAAGAGGATTGAAGATAAGGTTATTTTTAAGATCAGTGTGTTCTGAAGAAACATGTTTTGTTTTCCAATGCCAAACTGATCTGACCTCAGCGAGACTGTATAGATTAATGTATATTTGGACATTTAAAGAGCACCTATTATGCAGAAATCACTTTTATGCTAGGTTTAACCCCAGTTGTGTGTGGATATCTCCAGCCTCTAATGGTGAACATGAATTAATTGTATTTATTCATAATCAGACTTGATGTAAACAGTCTGCAGAAACACTTTGATTGACATTCTCACTTTGTATGATGTCATCAGAGGGGAAAGCCCCGCCCACTAGTGCCCATTTCTGCCTCATTAGCATAAACAGCAGCCCTGTGTGAGAAGCAGCTGTCTGTCATCAGAGTTTTCACCAACTGAAGATACATGAAGATCTGTCGTTAATTATGCGTAGGCGTTTGTAGCTCCGCCCTCTTCTGAAAAGAGCACAATCTCATTTGCATTTAAAGCGACAGTCACCAAAATGCCACTATTAGAGTCAAAGCCTAGAAGGGTCCGTTTCAGAGAGCTATTTTGAGCTCAAACTTCACTAGACACACTAGTCGTACGATGTCTAACGTGAAACATCGAGATGGCGTTGTCGTCGTTATTTATGAATAATTAGCTGACTGCCCGGAGCTACATAATCTTATGTCAAAAGGAAAAACAAGATTATTTTGCTGAATGGTCGCTAGGGTGTTCTAAGTGGTTGCTAGGCAGTTGCTAGGGTGTTTCTAAGTGGTTGCTAGGGTGTTCTGAGTGGTAGTAAGGCAGTCATTAAGATGTTGCTTTGGTGTTCTGAGTGGTTGCTAGGTGGCTGGGGCTAAATAATCTTGTCAAAAGAAAAAACAAGATTATTTTGCTTAATGGTTTCTAGGTGGTTGCTAGGGTGTTCTGAGTGGTTGCAAGATGGTCACTGATGTGTTGCTATGGTGGTCTGAGTGGTTGCTAGGTAGTTGGAGCTAAATAATCTTATGTCAAAAGGATAAATACGATTATTTTGCTCAATGGTTACTAGGTGGTTGCTAGAGTGTACTAAGTGGTTGCTGGGTGGTTTCTAAGGTGTTTCTAGGTGGTTGCTAGGGTGTTCTGAGTGGTTGCAAGCAATCTTTAAGGTATTGCTACAGTGTTCTGAGTGGTTTCTAGGTAGTTGGAGCTAAATAATCTTATTTCAAAAGAAAAAGATGATTTTGCTTAATGGTTTCTAGGTGGTTGCTAGAGTGTACTAAGTGGTTGCTGGGTGGATTCTAAGGTGTTTCTAGGTGGTTGCTATGGTGTTCTGAGTGGTTGCAAGGTGGTCATTAAAGTGTTGCTACAGTGTTCTGAGTAGTTTCTAGGTGGTTGGAGCTAAAAAATTTTATGTCAAAATTTTATGGATAGAGGGCTCTTCAGAAATACTAGCTGAAGCGTCAGTTTGGATGTCGATCGTTGTCACTCTAAAATGCCATTGTAAAACTAAGACATATTAGTGTAAACGGGCCTGAGTGTGTATTTTTCACCAGCGGGTTGCTGCTGTGACGGGACCGGGGCGGAGGATTTCGATGCTGGCTGAGCATCATGATGTCTATCGGCCATCGGCAATCAACGATGTCATCGTCTATCCACCCAACCCTAACACACACACTCATCAGAGACTTCCTTTACATCTTAGATCTCCTTTGAAATTCACACAGAATATACACTATATAACTATGTTAAAACATACAGTAGTCGACATTCAAAGTGAATCACTAATGTTTTTCAATATTGTGCTAGGACAAGAACAGATGTTGTCCAATACTTCTAGGACAGCTTTGATGAAAGGTGATAATCCACTTCCAGTGTTGACTTCTGTATATATCCATTTTCAGCAGGCGTTTGGAGAGAATCGGTCCAGATTTTGCGCCCCCCGCTGTGAGAGATCACGCTGATAAAGCTGGCATCCAGCAAAGGAGGCGCATTTACTGCATATTCACACCAGAGCTTCTGCAGTGATGAGTTCGTTTTTTTATCCAGCTGGGAAATTAAGAAGATCAGTTTCCTTCTCTTTTGGTTCAGGCACGTGTCACCACATCGGCGTACCTGCCAATTAACAACCCATGCACAGGGTATAGGTGCTAGGCAGTTGATAGAGTGTTCTACGTGGTTACTAGGCAATTGCTAAGGTGTTTCTAGGTGGTTGCTAGGGTGTTCTGTTCTTTTGTTTTATGCAGCGGATGCCTTTCCAGTTGCAACCCAACTCTGGGAATCATCCATACACACACATAAACTACGGACAATTTTAGCTTACCCAATTCCTTTATAGCACATGTGTTTGGACTGTAGGGGAAACTGGAGCACCTCACTCGACCACGGGGAGAACATGCAAACTCCACATAGAAACGTTGCTAGGTGGTTGGAGCTAAATAGTCTTATGTCAAAAGGAAAAACAAGGTTAATTTGCTGAATGGTTGCTAGTTTTCTAAGTGGTTGCTAGGTAGTTGCTAGGATGTTTCTAGATGGTTGCTAGGGTGTTCTGAGTAGTTGCAAGGCAGTCACTAAGGTGTTGCTATGGTGTTTTGAGTGGTTGCTAGGTAGTTGGAGCTAAATAATCTTATGTCAAAAGGAAAAACAAGATTATTTTGCTGAATGGTTGCTAGGTGGTTGCTAGAGTGTTGTA
>CAIGQQ010038027.1:666411-678374 GCA_903798035.1 Danio albolineatus | reverse complement strand
AAAGGTCAATCAAAAATACCCAATGTCCAACCAAAAATACCCAATGTTCATTTAAAACTAACCAATGGCCATTCAAAGCTACCTCAATGATCATCCAACACTAGCTTTGGTCAATGGGGCAAAAACAGCCCCCAACATAACCAAAGGATAGTCAATTTGCCCAGAGTGTATTACTCAAAGGTAAAAAAAAATACCCAATGTCCATTCAAAACTAACCAAGCTACCTCAACGATCAACCAAAGCTTTGGTCAATGGGGTAAAAACAGCCCCCAACATAACCTAAGGAGAGTCCATTTGTCCAATAATTCACCAAAAGTCATTCCATTTGCTGAAACACAGAGAAAGCTGAGGCCAAATTAAGACTCAAAATAACCCAAGAGTGGATGATAACGACCCAACAGCACACAAGGGTTTAAGGAAAAGCTCAGTGAATCTTGTACTGTCCAGAAAATGCTTCTTGATTTAAAAATGTGCATATATTTGGATTAGAAACTAGACTTAAACTCTAAGTAAGCAGTCTTTTTTGCAGCGTTAACATCCACACCATCGGCCTGGTCTGCTTCAGTGCAGTGACGCTACACCGGTGTCTTTGAGTGTCATTTTGACTCATTATTTCTGAAAACAGGACTATACTTGTTGCTTGTCCTGAAAATGCTTCTTGATTTAAGAATTTTGAGATATTTGGACTAGAAGCAAGACATAAAATCTAAGTAAGAAAGGCATTTTTTTGCAGTGAACCAACACGCAGCCAGAATGCTAGGCTAATTACAGTCTTTGAGTGCGTTTACATGGACACCAATAATCAGATTTTAATATGATCCTCTGATTAAGAGTCGATCATGTAAACGGCGATGTTTGATTAATTTAATCTGATGAAGCTCATAATGGAACTAAACAGAAGTCGAATTAATGCATGTGGAGTATGCTGAGTTTAGTGGCATTATTGAAGTGTAGTACAGACATGTAAACAACGCAATCAAACTATTGTCATCGTGTAGGACTTTTCATCGCGTTTTGCAACAGGACATCATTTTGAACGAATCTTTTATGAGACTCGAGAGCGACGAGTCTTCTCAGGGAGTGATTCGTTCATTCATGCATGCGCACATTTGTGCAGGAGGAGAAGATTAGTTAATTTTTCGAGTCCTCTATTGGATTGGAGTCGTTCGTTCTTCACAAGAGAGACTGAAGCCAATCATACGGAGTCAGAGCCGGAAAAAGATTTGATCCGTTCATTTCTTGAGGTTTTGAGTCATCTCTTTACATGCTGTCACATGATGAACGCACAACTCACAAAGATGTGTGATCAACGTCTGGGCTAGCTGTGGATGTGTTTGGAAGCATCTCGTAACATTTGAATGTTATTTTGGCAAATTAAAATTATAAAAAGGTTGAGGGCCGCTGTGTTACATAATACAGCTGTTGCTTTGGCAGATTGGCAGATTATTTAGCTGATTTTCAGTAAAAACTCACTTAATTTTGACTATACAGGACTATATTTGTTGCTTGTCTAGAAAATGCTTCTTGATTTAAGAATGTTGAGATATTTGGACTAGAAACAAGCATAAAATCTAAGTAAGTGAACCAACCCGTAGCCAGAATGCTAGGCTAGTTACAGTCTTTAATTGGCACGTAGCGTGCGATAACACACGTGCAGCAACTAAATTACCAGCATTGAGATGATGTAAGTGTTGGTACGAGGCGCACGGATTGCCCGTCTTCTGTCTCCGCAGGGCTATCATTAGCATTCTGCTGCCACTTTTCATGACGTTTCTGTGTCAGGAAGCCTCTGAAAAAGGCGTCATACACAATGATTCATCATTGGCTAAACAGCAGTGTTAAATGAGCCCTCGGTGAATATCAGCATTTTAGATATCTGACATCCTCCGTCACATAAAGGCACATCTGGAGAAGTCACCTATATCACAAACACGGTGAAAACAGCACCGCATGATGCTGGGGAAATATGCAGCTGAGATAATGATGTTTCTTGCCGTATAGCGTTTCCCTACTGATGACTTATTGGCAGGGCCAGACGGAATCTGTGGACATTTTGTGCTATTTCTGCGGAGTATTTTGTCAAAAATCTGCGGATTCATGCGGAATGATTTTAGGAGTATCATAACTAAAAAATTTAAGTATGAAATAAAAAGTAATACCTTTTTAACTTTTATTTAATGTTTACAATGCAAATCCAATTAGATACACTTTATTTGGTAAACAAAGCAAGTCTCTCGTATAAAATCTCTTCTAAAAGACAGAAAATAATACTTTACAAACTGTATTGTAAAAAAAACATATGAATATTTTCATATTTATCAATATTTTTACTGAAATTAATTTGAAAACTGAATAAATATACATTTACACACATTTAAACCAGTAAATAAACAGAATTAATCATGGGCTAAAAATCTGCGGAATTCTGCGCGCGCAGATTCCGTGTGGCCCTACTGATGACTTATTGGACATACATTTTTTTTAAGGTAAGTGGTCGCAAACAATTGATTTGGGCTGAATTTAAACAAACAAATTCAATGTAGTAATGTTCAACGTCATTTGTTTGTTTAAATTCAGCCCAAATCAATTTGTTGGAAACCAATTAACTAAAAAATATTTGTTTTTGGTGTAAAATAAAAGTATATATCTACATACAAACAAATAATCATATACATATACATAATATATGTATATATACTAGGGATGCAACAGTTCAATCTACTCCCAGTTCAGTATGTATCACGGTTTAAGGGTCACAGTTTCAGTACGGTACGGTATGTGCTATGTTTAGAAAAAAAATGCCTATAATATATATATATATATATATATATATATATATATATATATATATATATATATATATATATATATATATAGTAACGCGGGGAAGTGACACTGACAACAGAAATGCGGATCCACATGCAGGTTTTATGGCGATGTCAGATAAGCAGTGGTCAATACAGCGGCAAACAGATGTATACAGGCAATCCATAAACATGGTCGAGAACAGGCAAGAAGTCATAAGGCTGGCGGCAGGCGGAGATGAACAGATTAGCAAGGCAAAGGTACAAACACGGAAAACAAGACCAAGGAAACGCGTTGTAATGTCACTTGAAGTAAACAAGACTCAGCGACTAGTGTGAGTGTCTGTGCTGCTTATGTAGTGTGTGTAATCAGCCCTCGACAATCCTCCGGTGGTGTGTGCGCAACCAATGGTGACTTGGAGCAGGAGTGTGTGTGTGTTGCATGACTGGATTTTTGTAGTCTGTGAACATGGCTGATATGTAGTTCTTGTGTGATTGTGTGTGTTTACCAGCAATCTCTGGAAGTTAGATTGCTGGTGATCGAGACATATATATATATTAGGTAACAAACACCTGACAATGCAGCAGGCTTTATCCAAATAATTGATTAATTATTATTAATTTATACAAATGATTGATTCATTAACGAATGTCTTCTAACTCTTGACCCATCAGCTCCTAAAAGTGCATGATTTCTGCAGTGCATGAACAGCTCTCCTCTTTCTTTCTCCTCTCTCAGCCAACAACATCTGCTTCTACGGCGAGTGTTCATATTACTGCTCCACAGAGCATGCCCTGTGCGGAAAACCCGACCAGATCGAGGGCTCGCTGGCCGCGTTTCTCCCTGATCTGGCACTAGCGAAACGCAAGACCTGGAGGAACCCCTGGCGCCGCTCCTACCACAAGCGCAAGAAAGCTGAGTACGCTGGTTTCTGTTTTCCCCTGCGCTTTATCTCAGGTCTCCACGCACCACCCCATAGCTTCATTAAACTACAGTCCGGCTCTATCTGCGGAAAAAAACACTAGTACTCTCAGAGAAATCCTATCTGCGCTGGAAAACAATGAGCCGTGCTGTGTGAGATTACAGTGCGGGTGTAAACGAGTGTAGTAAATGAGCATCTGTATGCGTTACTCAGTGAATATAGAGGATATAAACCCACCGGCCACTTTATTAGGTACACCTCACTAGTATCCTTTCGCCTTCAGAACTGCCTTATTCCTCCATGGCAGAGATTCAACAAGCTACTTGTAATGTTCCTCAGAGATTTTGCTCCATATTGACATGATAGCATCACGCCGTTGCTGCAGGTTTGTCGGCTGTACATCTATGTTGTCTAGTGTATACGCACACGTACAGTACTGTAAAGCATCATGGAGAACATTTAATGCAGGAGAGAGGTCTGTGAGGGCTGAGCTCACCTGTGTATACGAGGCTCTTACTGTCTTCTGTTGTGTTGAAGGTGGGAAGTGGATCCAGATTACTGTGATGAAGTCAAACAGACTCCTCCGTATGACAGAGGCACACGACTGCTGGACATCATGGACACGACTATCTTTGACTTTCTCATGGGTGAGTGTGTGTGTGTGTGTGTGTGTGTGTGTGTGTGTGTGTGTATGTGTGTGTGTGGGTTTCATCCGAGGGTGGGAGTATATTGTGTCCTTGACCTCAGCTGTCTCTGAAGGGATTTCCCCAGTTCTTCAAAAGCTCATGGTGCTTTAGTGTGTGTGTGTGTGTGTGTGCGCGTGTGTGTGTGCGTGTGGATGAATACATTCTCATTCAAGAGTTAACTCATTACTCATTAAAGTCGGCATGAACCCCACATGTACTCTCATCACTTGTATATAGAGTAGTGCTGGTGATAAACGATGAGTCTGTGCTCTTCATTACTTTGAAGAAATTCATTTGCCCTCATAATAAAATATCATAACCATACCTTCCCTCTTTACTTCACTTTAGGGTGCTTTTAGGGCGGAGTTATTAGTCATTTGGGGCGGGGCTATCAGTCATTTAGGGCGGGGCTATCAGTCATTTAGGGCGGGGCTATCAGTATTTTAGGGCAGGGCTATCAATCATTTAGGGCAGGGCTATCAGTCCTTTGGGGCGGTGCTATCAGTCCTTTAGGGCAGGGCTATCAGTCCTTTAGGGCAGGGCTATTAGTAATTTAGGGCAGGGCTATCAGTCCTGGGGGGCGGGGCTATCAGGATTTTAGGGCAGGGCTATCAGTCATTTAGGGCAGGGCTATCAGTCCTTTGGGGCAGGGCTATCAGTCCTTTAGGGCGGGGCTATCAGTCCTTTAGGGCGGGGCTATCAGTCATTTAGGGCGGGGCTATCAGTCCTTTAGGGCGGGGCTATCAGTCCTATAAGGTGGGACTACAAATCATTTAGGGCGGGGCTATCAGTCCTTTACGGCGGGCTATCAGTCATTTAGGGTTGGGTTATCAGTCTTTTAGGGCAGGGCTATCAGTCATTTAGGGTGGAGCTATCAGTCCTATAGGGTGGGACTATCATTCTAGGGTGGAGCTATCAGTCGTTTAGGGCAGGGCTTTCAGTCCTTTAGTATTGAGGTATCAGTCAAGTAAGGCAGGGCTATTAGTCATTTAGGGTGGAGCTATCATTCATTTAAGGCAGGGCTGTCAGTCATTTAGGGTGGAGCTATTAGTCATTTTGGAGCAGAGTCCTTTAGCATGACCTATTAGTCCCTCAGGGCAGGGTTATCAGCGTAGAATGATCAGAAAGGACAATCTTAACCTCCGTTCATGCCGACTTTAAGAAAACAAACTCATCAGCAATATTTTTTCAATCCACCAAGTTCCATCAATGGTCCTGTATTTTACTCTCTCTCTCTCTGTTTTTGCACTGAACAGGCAACATGGACCGCCACCATTATGAAACTTTCGAGAAGTTTGGAAATGACACTTTCATCATTCATTTGGACAACGGCAGAGGGTACGCTGGGTTTATTAACATCTATTAACGTCCTCTCCGTCCTTCACTCCTCAGAGCTCTTCCTTTTACACTGAAACCATGTGAACAGAGTGAGGTCAGATTTATATGCCGCCACGTCTGCGGCTGGGATATATGTGTGATAAAGCATTTTGATTAAACTGACATTCAGCTTGACTGAAGCCGCAGCTTTTTCATTTTCTACATTTGCTGCTGAAGTAGGCCAGTGTGTAGAGCCGTAGCTCTCTTAATGCTAGATTAATTAAATTTCTTATGTTTTTGTTTACAAATGAATATATTATAAAGGAGATCGTGAGGGTATTAAAAGAGCAACTCTTTATGTTAGGAATAAAGTACATTGAGGAGTTTGATAATAGTGCGACAGGTTCATCAGCTGCTGTTGTATAAGACTGAAGAGTTTATTCTGAGAAAACTACAATCCTGGATGAACTTTATCATGCTTATTACACAGATACTGGCCACAAAACATAAAAATTAGACACTTAAACATTGTTCTGAACTATAATAGTTTATAAATTCTTTAATTAAATGCAAAGCTGACAGAAACTAAAACAGCTGATGGAGTATACACTAACCTGCGCAATTTTCAGACACTAGATGGAGACACACAGTCAGAAACACACAGCTGACAGAAACAGCTGATGGAATATACACTAACCTGAGCATTATTCACACACTAGATGGAGACACACAGTCAGAAACACACAGCTGACAGAAACAGCTGATGGAGTATACACTAACCTGTGCATTATTCACACACTAGATGGAGACACACAGTCAGAAACACACAGCTGACAGAAACAGCTGATGGAGTATACACTAACCTAAGCATTATTCAGACACTAGATGGAGACACACAGTCAGAAACACACAGCTGACAGTAACAGCTGATGGAGTATACACTAACCTGCGCATTATTCAGACACTAGATGGAGACACACAGTCAGAAACACACAGCTGACAGAAACAGCTGATGGAGTATACACTAACCTGAGCATTATTCAGACACTAGATAGAGACACACAGTCAGAAACACAAAGCTGACAGAAACAGCTGACGGAGTATACACTAACCTGAGCATTTTTCAGACACTAGATGGCGCCAAATGGCTGAATCTCCCATTTTATGGCATTGATAGAAGCATTTACATAGCATTTCTCCTGAATTATTCATAGTTTATGCCACAGCGTTTTAAATTTCCCACCATTGACTGAATTTCAGTTTTATGACACTGAATTTTGACATTATTCCTAATTTAATCTTACTCTAAAAATCAGCAAAATAGCAACAGAAACCAATTTCCTATGCAAATGTAACTGTGGCACGCATTCAAAGAACAAAACCACCTGAGGGAGAATAAATAATGTGGTAATTTCCATTTTTGGGTGAACTATACCTTTAAATGTTCACATTCAATACAATTAAGTGTACATACATTCCAATATAAAGCAGTCACATGTGTTTTTTTCAGCTTCGGAAAGCATTCGCACGATGAAATGTCCATCCTGGTCCCGTTGACTCAGTGCTGCAGGTAAGATTGTTTTATTTTCCTCTTCGAAACATCTCCTGAATCAGAGCAATAGCTCTCAGATTGAAAAAAAAAGACAGAGAGAGAGAAACCGCAGTGCAGTAATTCAGTATAGCCCTGACACAAACACACATCCGCCTGCCTTCATTGCACATTTACATTTATTTCACATGCGTGATGCTTTCTCGCTGGAATAATCCAAGAGAAAGGCTGAATAGCACTGGCTGAATATCATCTCGCATACTTTTATATACTGTATGCTGGTTAACATGATAACATGAAATTAGCATGTAGCTACACTAATTGTTGTTGCTATCTTTGAGAATCTGCCACAGACTTCACCGGTGACCAAATAAAGCTGCTCTAAAGTAAACACCACAGGGTTTTTATTTGTTATTTAAAGAGTGTGTTCGTGTTATAAACCTATGTAGGTTCCAAATGCGCATGCACGTTGCTTATTACACACACAGGGATGTACAGCACTACACAAATATCTTTAAAAACACTTTTTTTTCGAAGGCTTATAACCCTTATGTGCGGTTGGAGCTGTTTTCATGCACTCTAGAGTGATTTTGAGTGTTGATTTGGCCATAACACTCTCTGTGTTTCAGCTAGCGGAGTAATTTTTGGTGACAAATCTTATTTTGACACATATTTTAAGAAAATGCTTCGATTTTATTTAAAAAACTCATTGATACACTCAAGTTTACAACCCTTTCGTTATGTTCAGGAAGAAAACATCCACTGAATTAAAAAAAGCCAAGTTTCTGGATTTTTTTATGGAGTTAATAGCAGCAAATTAAAGTGTCTGTGAGAGTGTGAGACTTCATTGTGCGCTTTCATTAATGTGTCTCAGAAAATCAAAACATGCATCTCAGCTCTCGGAACTACATGGAGTAAACAAAAACAAAGACTGTGTATTAATGCACCATCAAATGTGGTTATAATGAAAGTCAATGGGGCAAATGCAACAGTAAATTAGGGAGAAAAGGTGAAAATCTAACAATACATCGAAGCCAATGCTGTTACTAATCGTTCACATCTCCAAGACTGTGTTAAAAGGGAATAAAATCCAGTCCACAAATACTTCTTATATTGAAAATACGTCATTTTGGGTGTGTTTTTTTTTTTTTATCAAATCAGTGACATCATTTGTGAATTTAGCAATTTAAGAGTTAAAATCCTGTAATTTTTCTAAACAATTTAGTAGTTGATTAACTGATTTATGCAAAAAAATAAAAATAAATAAATGAAAAAAAATATTAATCTGATGTATTTTTACCACAGTTTAATTTAGTATTAATTTAGTGGATGTTTTTATCCCGAACATGACTAAAGGGTATTAAATTTGCCCAGTGCACGAGGGTTAAATGACCATCATTTATACAAAATTATACAAAAACTCAATTTTTCTGTAATTGCTAGAGATGTAAAACTTTGGTGTAATTATCTCTCTCTTTTAGAGTGAAGAGGTCGACGTACCTGCGTCTGCAGCTGTTGGCTAAAGAGGAGTACAAGCTGAGTTCTCTAATGGAGGAGTCACTCCTGCAGGACCGGCTGGTGCCCGTCCTCATAAAACCCCACCTGGAGGCGCTGGACCGCCGACTGCGGCTGGTGCTGAAGGTGCTGTCCGACTGCGTGGAGAAAGATGGATTTTCAGCAGTGGTCGAAAACGACCTGGACGGACAGCCCTCAGTGCACGGAGGCAGGTAGTGAGGCCTGCAAAACCACACTGCAAAAAAACAACAACACGCTTTTATTATGTAGAGTTTTGGGGTTTGTGGTTTTATGGAGTCAGATCAGTCTCAATTAATAATAATGTTATTACAAAATAAGTCACACATGCATTGCAAAGCTCACGTGCACAAAATGCCATTCATAAATACGCAAAGGCAATTGGTGAATTGAAAACACAGTTCATGAATATGCAAATGCAATTTGTGAATTCAAAATGCAAGTCATGAATATGCAAATGCAATTGGTGAATTCAAAATGCAAGTCATGAATATGCAAATGCAATTGGTGAATTCAAATTGCAGTTCTTAAATAAGCAAATGCAATAGTTAAATTTAAATCACAATACGTAAATATGCAAATGAAATAGTTAAATTGAAAACCCAACTCATGAATATGCAAATGCGATTAGTGAATTCAAATCACAATTCATAAATATGCAAATGCAATAGTTAAATTCAAAATGCAATTTGTAAATATGCAAATATAATGGTTAAATTGAAAGCGCAGTTCATGAATATGCAAAAATAATTGGTAAATTCAAAATGCAATTCATGAATATGCAAATGCAATTGGTGAATTCAAAATGCAATCCTTAAATGTAATGAAATTTTTAATGAAATTTTTAAATTCAAATCACAATTCGTAAAAACACAAATGGAATAGTTAAAATCAAATCACAATTCAAAAATATGCAAAAATCCAATTTGTGAATTTAAAAATATAATTAATAAAATACGCAAATGTTTTTTATTAATTGTATTTTTAAAATGCAATTCATGAATATGCAAATTAAATTTGTAAATTCAAAATGCAATTCATGAATAAGCAATTGAAATAGTTGAATTCAAAGCGCAATTCATAAACATGCAAATTTTACAATTTGTAAATTTAAAAATACAATTTATAAATATGCTAATTCAAATTGCAAATTCAAAACGCAATTCATAAATATTCAAATTCAATTTGTAAATTTAAACATACAATTCATAAATATGCAATAATCCATTTGGTAAATTTAAAAATACAATTAATAAAATACGCATATGCAATTCGTAAATTCAAAATGCAATTCATGAATATGCATATGCGATTGGTGAATTCAAAATGTAATTCATGAATATGCAAATGCACTTCATTTGGCCAATTATTTATGCGTTTTATTTGTGAACTCACTAATGATGTTTTGAATTTACGAAGTGGATTTTGTAAACGTGAGCTGTGCCGTGCATGTGACTTTTATATTGTAAACATGTTATTTTTGAGACTGATCTGACTCCATCTTATGTTTGTAGTCCACATATCTAAATATTCATAAATCGAGAAGCATTAGTGAAAACATCAGGAGTGATGAGTTAAAACTGAGTGAAAATAATCTGCCAATGGAGTAAGCAGAATAATATTACATCAAAGCGAAAACATGTATATTCTGCTTAACACATTAGCAGATTATTTAGCTTGTTTTAAAGAAAAAACCCTCTTCATTTTGACTCGTTATGTCTGAAAACAAGACTATATGTCCTGCTTGTCTAGAAAATGCTTCTTGATTTAAGAATTTCTAGATATTTAGACTAGAAACAAGACGAAAACTTCATAATAAAAGTGTTTTTTTTGCAGCGCATGAGCCCAGTCGAGGCTTGTGCTTGAGTCACACCTGAATTCAGTGAATTCCTGGACTAACCACCAATGCCTCCGTGTGAAGATCGGGATGTACAGACTATAAGAGGAACGCTGGGATTTTATTATTTCCTTTCTGGATGGCCAAGAGCTGTGTTTGAGCTGCGGTGCACACTCTTCTGTCGCATCCTGAGTTGTTCGACATAATTTATTACATTATGGTGAGTGTGTGACTTTCTGTCTTGTTTCTGGTCTAAATATCTAACAACTCTTAAATTAAGAAGCATATTGTAGACGAGTGAAAAATATAGTGTTGTTTTAAGACATAATGAGTCAAAATTAAGTGAGTTATTATTAAAACAAGCAAAACAATCTGACAAAGGAGTAAAATAATCAAAATAACTAAAAATAAATAAGATCATTTAGCTTGTTTTAAGGTAAAACTCTCTTTATTTTGACTCATTATTTCTCAAATCAAGACATTATTTGGTGATTGTCCTGAAAATGCTTCCTGATTTAAGAGTTTTGGGATATCTGGACTATAAACAAGACAATAAATCAAAGTAAGAACTTTAAAGAGGACCAAAGTTTGTAACGTTATTATGGGAAAATGTTATTCACAGACAGGGCTTGACATTGACACCCACCAGCCCGCCAGATGCGGGTAGATTTCAGCTGCGGTGGGATAGACAGACACCCCCACTGGCCACTTTAGCAGGTTGAAAATATTTTTGGCCACACTTTATTATGATGGTCTGTTAGTTGAATATAAGTTACATTG
This sequence comes from Danio albolineatus, assembly GCA_903798035.1. NCBI lineage: Eukaryota > Metazoa > Chordata > Actinopteri > Cypriniformes > Danionidae > Danio > Danio albolineatus. Next base: position 666,945 of record CAIGQQ010038027.1, on the reverse strand, counting down.
CAACTAATTCTCATTAGATTATAAGTAGACTGTTAGGTTGGGGTTAGGGGTCAGGGTTAGTGTAAGTTGACATGTACTTGCAAAGTGTCTTATAGTCAGTTAAATGTCTGTTGAATGTCAGTATCAGCAGATATTAAGAAGACAGTCTACTAATACTCAAATGGACCATCGAAATAAAGTTCATTCATTCATTTTCTTTTCGGCTTAGTCCCTTTATTAATCTGGGGTCACCACAGCGGATATATATGTTATATAGCTCTGACGTCATGTTGGGATGTTTCTGTGGTGTCGCGTGTCGTTCCAGGGCACGGTGTTAGACGTGGTGAACACTACACTGATGTAGTTCTCTTGTCACAGGATATGGACTTTAGCGGGCGTGATGGTGGTCACTCAGATCTGTATGTTCAGTTACGCTACTGTTATTAACTGTGCTCATTCAGCGCACACAAACAAGCTTTAATGAGAGTACTGCAGTGCGGTATATGAGCACACACACACACACACACACACACACACACACACACACACACACAC
>CAIGQQ010038027.1:569192-592956 GCA_903798035.1 Danio albolineatus | reverse complement strand
CAGGCAGCCATTGTATTGATGGTCTTAGCGCCGGAGCGCATGACATCAGGTGCTTTTTCTGCACTAAGTTGGCATTTTTTCAGCTGCATAGACAAAAACATGAGGTGCAGCGTTGGTGGGAATTATTTACTGTATATTCAGGATATTCAGGATATTGGGTACATTAACTGAAGAAAACTCAGGCTTTGTACAGGTATTTCTCTCATGTCTGTGAGGCAAATATTCAGATTTTCTTTTGACGAACAGATTGTTTAGCTTGTTTTGAGTACTTCTTTTTCATGTTATTTCCGTATTTTTGCTTGTCTAGAAAATGCTTCTTGATTTAAGACTTTTTAGATATTCAGACTCAAAACGAGAATTTGTTTTGCAGTGCGCCCTGCCTCTAACATGTCAACAGACATGTTTCATTCGTCTGAGGTGTCAGGGTACACTGTAAAAAATATCTGTTAATGAACGTTTTCCGTATCAAGTGTTTTTTGTTTATTTGCGGTGGTGAAATGCATTATGATATGTTGATCTCTGCTCTGTCCACTTCTGAGGGTGAAGTAAGTCTGTAAAAAGAGAAATAAGAGAAATAAGTCTGTAAAAAAGCAGAAAAAGTTCTGCAGGTGTTTGTAGAGTAATATACAACACCAACACAGACGATATAGCACTGCAAAATATTACAAGTGTTCACGAAAGTCACTTTTTTTCGAGGTTGAAAATTCAGAAGCAGAAATAAATAATAAATACAAACACGAATCACAAAGAACTGCTAATTTACGGATATTTCCTACAGTGTTGTTGTCGGCCCAGTTGCCACCTCATTGAACAGACGTGATGCCAGTAACAGACCGTTTAATAGTGTCCAGCACACTGGTCAGCGTGGCATCTCCACGCCAGGTGGGCAATTCACTGCAGATGCCACATGATGTATCAGCCCAACTAAAGTGGGCAAATCTGGCAGCGTCTCCAGCCTCGGAGCCCAGGCGGTGTGGTTGCGGAGCCAGAGACGCATCAGTATTACACGCTTCCTTGGTTCATCCCCACGGACGCGGGCCACTAATTGCACAAACTGTGCCAGCGCAGATGAGAAGTGATTTGGCACTGATAGGACGGGCTAACACCGACTGGAGGTAAAGGAAGAAAATCAATGAGCTTGAGGGCAGAGGGAGACAGACAGCCACCAACCAACATTGGAAAAATGAACTTCTTAGCGACTCTTATAGTCTTGTTTCGAATCCAAATATCTAAAAACTCTTAAATCAAGAAGCATTTTCTAGACAAGCAACAAATATTGTCTTGTTTTCAGAAATAAGTTCAAACTCAAAAGTTAGTTTCTTAAAAAAAAAAAAAACAAGCAAATGGGGTAAGCGACTTGCTTATTACTACAAAGACGCTGTTTTTGCATGTAAGTAACATGGTAAAACAATGTAAACAACAGGTATATTGGACAATATTTGACATTTTTTTTAGATATTTGGACTAGAAACAAGATTAGAAATCATTTATTTTCAGAAATCGCCACCTGTGCCCTTATTGGGCACTAATCTAAGGGAGCAGCCATTTCTAGTCGCGTCTGAATCTATAGTGGACTATATAAAATGCACATAATCAAACGAATAACCATCAATAAATCCACACTATTGTGTCGGTGGACTAAATGTGCTCGATGGGACGTCGATCTGTGGACTCTTACCTTTCAAAATACACCCCGATGTACAGCAATGAATGCGTGTGTGTCTTAATATCACGATGATATTCACTCCATATCTAATAAGCGTTTTCTGTAGAGTTTACACGAATTTAACAAATGCATCTTCCCGTTGAAAAACAACCGGCTGCAATGTCTGCTTGAGGGTTGCAGCTTTAGCCTGATGTATAGTTTGTCAAGATTACTTGTGTTCTTTTTGGTGGGATCTATTCATCAACACTGACATGTGGAAAAACAGCGCCTCAGCGCGTCCACGTCCTGGCACTGGCGAAATTAAGGAAAAACTCACTTCATTTAGCCGCATTATTAATTAAAACAACACAACATGTTTACAATTTTGCCAATATTTCACATTTTTTTTTTAGATATTTGGACTGGAAACAAAACTAAAAAAATCATTTTTTTTCAGAAATGTGCCCTTAATAGTGCACTAATCTAAGGGGGCAGCCATTTCTAGTCGCGTCTGAATCTATAGTGGACTATATAAAATGCACATAATCAAACGAATAACCATCAATTAATCAACACTATTGTGTCGGTGGACTAAATGTGCTCGATGGGATGTCGATCTGTGGACTCTTACCTTTCAAAATACACCCTGATGTACAGCAATGAATGCGTGTGCATCTTATTATCACGATAATAATAAGACACACCCTGATGTTTTCATAAATCGCCATCTATGCCCTTAAAAGCGCACTAATCTGAGGGAGCAGCCATTTCTACAGTATAGTGGACTATATAAAATGCACTCAATCAATCCCACAATACACGTACAATATTTATTTTCGCTTGTCTAGAAAATAATTTAGATATTTGGACTAGAAACTACATAAAATCTAAGAAAGAAACACATTTCTTGCGGTGTGTCGGTGCAGTGGCTGCATCTGTAGGGGAGAAATTGCAGCTTCAGAGCGAATCAATGCGTTTGAACTGAGGGATTGCATTGGAGAGCCACCCCACACACACACACATGCATGCTGTCAGCCCAGCGCTCCCTCTCTCCCTTCACTGTCACCACCTTTCTTTCATGCAGACAGAAGCGAGAAAGAGAGAATTTGAATGGAGGTCTCATCTGAGGTGTTCGCTGTGGTCAGAGAGATAGACATGAAGAAGCTCCTCTGCTTTGCACAGCCAAAAATAATGCTTTACTTTGTCTCGTTTCTAGTCCAAATATCCTAAAACTCTTAAATCGAGAAGCATTTACTAGACAAGCATCAAATATAGTGTTGTTTTCAGCAATAATGAGTCAAAATTAAGTGAGATTTTCAGTAAAACAAGCTAAATAATCTGCAAATGGGGGAAGCAGAGAGATTCTGAAGTGGAAATATTATTTTGCTCGCCTCATTTTGCTTGTTTTAATGTAAAACTCTTTTAATTTTGACTCATTATTACTGAAATGTGCAGAAAATGTGTTGCTTGTCTAGAAAAGGCGTCTTGATTTAAGATTATTTGTATATTTGGACTAGAAACAAGACTAGAAATCATTTCTTTTTTGTGGTGTCCGTGTGTTCTCAATGGAGTAACGCATATCACTTTTGCACACCAGTCCTCTCTTTCACCTCATATGTATGCAAATCAAGCATCCCATGCAAACAGACAAGCAGTGGAGGAGGAGGAGGAGGAGGGGGCTTCCGATCGGTTATTCATGACGCACACTAGGGAGTGCACTTGAATGCACGGGTGAATGGAAATCCTGCAGTCCTGCACCGCCGATGATCGCTGCTGTTAGGGCTGAGAAACACGACAAGGAGTCACCTCACATCACCACAGATGTCTGAAATCACCACCTATATCCTCAGTGTCGACATCAAATCTAACCATACTGATGTTGTGAGCTCACGTTGCTAGTTCTGTGCTGAATAGTTCATCTGTGCATGTCATTAGGAGATAAAATAATCGTACACCCTTGTAATCTGGTCTAGATTGGATACGCGGCAATACGAAGTGCGATGTGCATATCAATATAGCAGCATTTTATTTAACTATTATTATTACTATTATTACTATTAAGTATTATTAAACTGTATAACACTGATTAATATATTTACAGTACTCTGGCAGTTGGGTTTAGGGTTAGAGTGAGGGTATTGTGAGGGTACGATATTAAAATACAATTAATGGGAAATTTAATAAATAAAATAAATAATTATCCGTATCCACCATATCTGAACTAGCAACAACCTTGTAATCTTGAATTGCAATATGCAAATGCACTTCCGTTATGTAAATTCTCTCAGATTAGGTCTGCCTGAGGTAATGGGTGTGGCTAACATGCTTAGCCACGCCCCTCAAGCTGTCAGATTTCACATTGCAATGACAACAAACAGAATCGTTTTGTTTCGTTTGTTTTTTGTTTTGTTTTGTTTTGTTTTTTATTTTGTTTTTTGTTTGTTTCATTTCATTTGTTTTTTTCTGTTTTGTTTTGTTTTGTTTTGTTTTGTTTTGTTTTGTTTTGTTTTGTTTTGTTGTTTGTTTCGTTTCGTTTTGTTTTTTTCTGTTTTGTTTTGTTTTGTTTTGTTTTGTTTTGTTTTTTATTTTGTTTTTTGTTTGTTTCATTTCATTTGTTTTTTTCTGTTTTGTTTTGTTTTGTTTTGTTTTGTTGTTTGTTTCGTTTCGTTTTGTTGTTTTGTTGTTTTGTTTTGTTTTTTGTTTTGTTTTTTTTGTTTTGTTTGATTGTTTGTTTGTTTTTTTGTTTCATTTCATTTCGTTTCGTTTCGTTTCGTTTTATTTTATTTTGTTTTGTTTTGTTTTGTTTTGTTTTGTTTTGTTTGTAATAACCGCTGCTGTCACTGAAGGCTTTGTTCTGTAAGATGTTTTCCTTTTAACAATAAAGTAAAAAAATAGATATACATTTAAATTATTTTTGAGTAAAGAAAAAAAATTCTGCCAATCAGGTCGCTTTGAGAAAAACGCACCAATAACGCATCCATATCACAATGCTTCATCTATTTCATTGCAATCAGAACACAACAACATCTGGCCCAGATCAGACCCAGTTTTGGGTTATTAACTTGGCTGAAACTTGGCCCAAATATGGTCCTTAGAGGAAATACTGTGAGAAGTTTCTTACTCTATTCAACATAATTTGGGAAATATTGGAAAATATTCACAGGAGGGCGAATAATTCTGACATTAACCGTATCTCTGATTTTGACCACACACTCCACACCCTTAGCTCACACACACACATACTTTCCGCGTTGGGTTCTCCCAATACACTTTCCGTCCCGAAGATCGCTTACATTGATCTTTCAGACGGAAAGAGAAGTCTCAAATGCTGGCGTGCCGAGGGATTGTTTTCTTTGAGACAGACTTCATCAATAACACTGCTACAAAGGCACACAGTGACATTACTGGCCTGTAATGCTATACGCCGTGCTGCGCTCAATAAGGGCACAGTCATTTATTTCTCCCTGTGAGGCACGCCACTCTCCGCTTTTTTGGTCGCAGTTCTAATGCTAATTTTCAAAGTGTTTGCTAGCTATTTTATTTTCAAGATCCGAGATGAACTATCTGCTTCCGCTTCCGGCAACATATGTGACGTAAAATGCTCTTCAAACACATTTAACTCTCTTAAGATCTGAAACAATGGCAGATCGGCAATAAATGTGATATAAAAGGGTCTTAAAACTTACATTTAACACTGAATGAAGCCCATAATCAGTACCTGAGTATATTGTCATAATGGCAACATCACAGAAATAGAAACTGAATAAGGGCACAGTCATTTATTTCTAACTCTGAGGCACCACACTCACTTTTTCGGTCAGTTCTAATGTTCATTTACACAAGGTCTGCTAGTTGTTTTATTTTCTAGATCTGAGTTGATGTCTTCCGCTTTCAGTATGGCAATAAATGTGACGTAAAATGGTGTTCAAACTCACATTGGAAGCATTTAACACTGAATAAAGCCCATAATCAGTACCTGAGGTTATCAATGTAGTGATGTCGCAGAAATAGAAACTCAATAAGACAACACAGGCTCATTGTGGATATGTACCCCTTTTCCACTGTTACCAGTTTGCCAAGTATCTCGCCGTGTACTTCGGTGGACTTGAGATGCAGAGAGAAGTTGACCGCGACAAGGGGTTTCGAGTCTGGCAAAGAATGGTTCCAGAAAGCAGGTCAACAAAAAGCCAAAAAATAAAATAAACAAGTAAATAACAGGGTGAGAACGTGGTAAAATCTGAACCTGGATTGCTTTTGACAACACTGTCGGTTGGGTTTAGAGAAGAAGGTGGGTGGGGGGATCAGTCGGTCGATCGGTCGTTCAGTCGGTCGACAGCAGCCTCTGGTGGATTTATGCCAGAACAGCAGGCATGAATGGCACTCGCGAGAGAAATTTGACATCTGTAAAGGTGTAAACAGCGCCCTCTGGTGGATTCGTGAAAACAAAAACTACTAAAAAAATGTAGCCCCTGGGACATATTTGACGCTCTCCAGTAATGTATACAGAGGTACGCATCCATAACGAGCCTGGGTTGCAATAAGGGCACAGTCGATTATTTTTCTCCCTGTCAGGCTCGCCAATTTTTGCTTTTTTAATGGCAGTATGGCGACAACAGGAAGATCACCTCAGGTTTTGATTATGGGCTTTATTCAGTGTTAAATGTGAGTTTGAAGACTTCTGTTTCTTTTCGCGCTACCAGCTGACCACTTATCTTGATGTGGACGGCTTTTCCACTGTTACCAGTTTGCCAAGTAGCTCGTCGCGTACGTCAGTGGACTTGAGTCTGGTGAAAAACGGTTCCAGAAAGCAGGTCAACAAAAAACAAACGCTAAAATAATTAAAATAAACCATTAAATAACAGGGTGAAAATGTCGTAAGATCTGAATCGTGGTAAAAATCCGAAGGCCATGGGGGATTATCTTTTTCTGGATTGCTATCGAAAGCACTATCAGTTGGGTTTAAGGAATGGGGTGGGTGGGATGATCGATCGGTCGGTCAGTCAGTCGACAGCGGCCTCTGGTGGATTTATGCGAGAACTGCAGGCATGAATGGCACTCGCGAGAGAAATTTGAGATCTGAAAAAGCGTACACAGCGCCCTCTGGTGGATTCGTGAAAACAAAAACTGCAAAAAAAGTACCCCCGGGATGTATTTGGCAGTCTCCAGAAATGTATACAGGGGTACATATCCATAATGAGCCTGGGTCGACCTTATTGTAAAGTGTTACCCTTTCCTTTAACAATTAAGCTTAATAAAGCTAATAAAAACATTGCTTTACTGATTTCCCATCATTTCTGATCAGCTCATGCTTCACTCGAAAATGGACTTCTGCTGCTTGTTCAAGCTACTCAATCAAAATGAGTTCAGCTTCAGTGAACTGATGATGTGAAACGGTGGCAGTGTCGCTCTCTCGACCGCTATCCTGGCGCTCTCTTTCACACATCTCCTCTTTTAGACTCATATCTCTGCACCGCACCCCGGCTCTGTCCTATTTCGGCTCCACCTTAACTACAGATTAACCTTTCTACCCTGAAGCGGGAAACACACGCTGGTACTGACCTTGAGACGACACAGTGCTTTCAGGAGCTGCCAGACAAAGGCTGCGATTCAGACAACTAAGTCAGCTGCGGATCTAGACGGTGTTTGTGTGTAGGGCTGCACCATGTTGGAAACATTTGACATCGCAATATTTTTTTGTCTTTGCAAAATCTATTACAAATAGAGCTGCTCATGTCATCGTGTGTGAAGTCATTACCTTAGATTGGTTGGTTTGATTTTGTAGGGGAGTGAAGTATAAATATACTGTATGTACTGTGGCACAGTGGGTAGCATGATCGCGTCACAGCAGGAAGGTCGCTGATTCGAGTCTCGGCTGGGTCAGTTGGTGTTTCTGAGTCTGCATGTTCTCCCCGTGTTGGTGTGGGTTTCCTCCGGGTGCTCCGGTTTCCCCCACAGTCCAAAGATATGTGCTATAGGGGAACTGATCAACTAAACTGGCCCTAGTGTATGTGTGTAAATGAGTGTGTATGGATGTTTCTCAGTAATGGGTTGCAGCTGGAAGGGCATCCGCAGTGTAAAACAAATGCTGGACAAGTTGGCGGTTCAGTCCGCTGTCATAAATAAACACAATGGAGCAAATATATATATATATGTATATATAAACACTTCCCAGAGATGGGTTGTGGCTGGAAGGGCATCCGCTGCATGAAACAAATGCTGGATAAGTTGGCGGTTCATTCCGCTGTGGCGACGCCTGATTAATAAAGGGACTAAGCCGAAAAGAAAATTAATGAATGAATGAATATACACACACACATACACAAACATGGGTGGTTTATACTCTAAGGAACAGAACGAAGTTGAGGCCACAAGTTTTTCTTTTCGCATCTTTGCACATTTTCCAGAACTGAATGCTTTGTTTTTAATTTAAAAAAATTGTAATCGCTTTATTATAAAAATTAATTCAATGTATCTGAGCATTTGCTTGTGATTGTTGAATGTCTGCATTTCGTTGGTTGTAATTTTCCATACATTTTTATTACTCGTTTTCATTTTTCTTTTGCTCTTATTATTATTATTATTCATTTATTTATTTATTTTTGTATTTATTAAAAATAATAATAATAACAGTTTATTCTTTTGTATAAAAAAAAGCAAAAGGTATTTTGTATTTTGTATAAAAAAACAAAGGTAATGTTATAACTATTTGTAATTAAATAGTGTTTGTTTTTTCGCAATAAAAAAATTAAACATAAAAAATTCATTCATTCCTTATTATAGTCAGTTAATAATTAGGGGTCGCCACATAAGATAGTTCTTAATTAGGGGTTGCCACAGCGGATTGAACCACCAACTTATCCTACCAGTGTTGTGCCTAGAAATGCACTCCTGCAGTAAAATACACCCCCTTATAGACTTTCATTAGCATTCTCAGTCTACATTTTTTTAAAATTCAGGCCATAATTGATTAAAACGTAGGCTAATATGATTATTATTTTGATGGATAAAGCAAGAACAAGAAGTGAAATGCATTTTAAAACCAGGTTTACAAATAAAATATTGACTGTAGTATAGACTGATGTAATGAGCCATTTTGGTGGGACTTATTTCACACAATGTACTTCTTGTGCTCTAATAAATCATTCATACTATATGTTTCTGACTATTATTTTACAGTTAAAAAAAAGTGGTATGTGAAAAGACTAAAATAGTTGTTAGAAACGTGTGGTCACCAGACTGCTTCTCCCCAAACAACGAGCAGGAGAAAATCACAAGACATAGTCTCAGAAAAATAATTCCAGAAATTTCATTTTGCATAATATTGGCATCAAATTCAAAACTTACACTCAGAAGATGAGTAGCTTTTGACCTATTACTTTTCTGTGTTGCTTCAGGACTAAGTTCATATATTTGTTTATGAAATATTAAATGTTTAGTGCGGTGCATTTTTTTTGTACATTAATTAAGCATCGATTAACCTTTTTTCATTTTGAGCATTATAAACTCTAGATGATGGATAATAAAGCCCAGAGTGTCTTCTTTCCAACGATACATGAACTGTGAATGTAGACCAAATCATTCAGCATCTGTTAATGTTTTAGTTTGGGATGGTAAGTTTTGAAAAAATGCCTCTAACAGTGAGGGAAAGGAGGACACCGATATACTCTCGGAAAACATTTTACAGAAATCTTATTTTGCATGATATTTTCACCAAATTTGAATTATAAACTCATGAAACACTTGGCTTTCATGTCATATTTTTTCTAGGACATTACATTAATGTTTTCCTGTGTTTGAATATGGAAAAACAAATATTGAACACAATACAATTGTTTTCCTCATGATTTCATAATGTATAACTTTTTATATTTTTGAGCATGACACTTCCCCTTTTAGCACAGTAAAGCCCAACGTATCTTCTTTCCAATGATACCTAGTTTGTGTTTGTAGCTTACTGGAGTCAGGAACTGGTACTATGTAAAGTTAGGTAGGTGTAAATCCCCAAAAATGAGTGCTAACAGGTTAAACAAATGAAAAACATAAATTTGTCACAGTTTTCAACTAAACCACACATTAAACAACTCACTTTAGGTAATCTAACCAGTACTGTATTTACATTAAACCTTTTAATTAATTTAAATTAGAGACCACAGTACTTACCACTGAGCCACCGTGTTATAAATATGTAGTCTAATATTATGTGCTGCCATCATGGCAAAGATAAAAGAAATCAGTGATTAGAAACGAGTTATTAAAACTGTTATGATTAGAAACTTCCCAGAGATGGGTTGTGGCTGGAAGGGCATCCGCTGCGTAAAACAAATGCTGGGTAAGTTGGCGGTTCATTCCGCTGTGGCGACCCCGGATTAATAAAGGGACTAAGCCGAAAACAAAATGAATGAATGAATGAATGAATGATTAGAAACGTGCTGAAAATAATCTTTGTTAAACAGAAATTGAAGAAGAAATATATGGTAGGGAGAATAATTCAACTGTATATTGCGTATACTATTATCATGGTAATAATAATTTGCAGATGTGCGTCCCTAATAGCTGTACATCTGCTTTTATTTGTGATATAAGCTCGTGTGACTCCAGAAAGGTGCCCTTGATTTGCCGTTCCCGCTCTCTTCGGTCTTATCAAGCGTCCTGATGATACCTGAGGAATGAGCTGGGGAATTTTCTGGCTCTGACAATCCAGATGGGCTGACGCTAAAAGCCTCTCTTTCAGCAATCCACTGACAGTACGGATGAAATCAGAGCGGGCTGAAGGGGGAAACTGCAGCCCAAACGGGAGGAGGAGATGGACGAGGAAGCAATGCGGATCGCTTTTCACATTGACTCATTTCTAGTCCAAATATCTAAAAATACTTCAATCATGAAGCATTTTCTGGACATAGAATAAATATTGTGTTGGTTTTAGCAATAATGAGTCAAAATTAAGTGAGTTTTTCATTAAAATGAGCTAAATAATCTGCAGATGGGGTCAGAAAAATAAACAGGGTTTTCCTCTTACCCCTTCGTCAGATTATTTAGCTTGCTTTAATAACAAACTCATCTAATATTGACCCATTACTCCTGAAAACATCACAATATCTGTTGCTTATCCAGAAAATGCTTCTTGATTTCCTTAATATTGAGATATTTGAACTAGAAACGAGACCAAAAAAAAAATCCAAGTAAGAAAAGCTTGTGCTTGCTCTGGGACAAGACTCGCAAGGTCTTCTAGAATTCTGCATTGTTAATGTGGAGCGCCTCCACACGCCTCTGTGTTCAGCACATTATGCACACATCCACGCAGAAACATGCTCTTTGACAGAGTTTTTCAGCGGTGGGCGGCGGCAGAGAGGATATGCTCTTTGAAAAGTGTCCACTGATTCGATTGCACTGTCAGGAACGCTTTCTCTGATGCTCGGAGAGTCCGTGGCTTGGAGAATAAGGTCTGAGACAAAGAGAGACGCGCTGGTTCTTGCCGTATTTATTCCCCGTTCTCTTTCATGCTTTTCTTTACTGCCTCTCCTGCTCCTGCACAATACATTGTATTCAGTATCACAATGGTTATCGTTTCTAAAAGAATGCACACTTGTTTCTAGTACAAATATCTAATAATTCTTAAATCAAGAAGCATATTCTGGACAAGCAACAAATATTGTGTTGTCTTTCCTTAAAACTAGCAAAATAATCTGTCAAATGAGGAAAGCAAGATGAAAAACTAGTTTACTTTACTTGTTTTAAGGAATGTTCACTCAATTTTTTTTTGCATATTATTTTCTTAAAACAAAACTACATGTGTTTCTTGTCTATAAAATGCTTCTTGATTTAAGAATTTGTAGATATTTTAACTAGAAACATCTAAGTATCTAAGTAAGAAAACCATTTTTTTGCAGAGCACATTATGCAGATACATACTATTTATTATTAAATGATGATCTTTATAGTTTATAAATGAAATGTAAAGCTCGTAATATATTTGAAAATGTCCATTGTAATGAGAGTCACACACTGTAAAGTTTCATAAAGTAATTTGGAGAGGAGCACGTGATATGATTAGGCACGCCTGGCTGCTCATCTGTAATCAGCAATAATCCAATCAGAGTGATCCAAGTTTATTATAAATGGATCATTTTTCCCTACTGCTCTATCTCCGTTTTGGAAGAATCCCCCCTTCCACCCCATCTCCTCCTTTTCCTCCCTTTACTAAGGGTGAGCTCTCGAGACCTACCTGATCTCGGATGCCCTTATATGCTTATTGACTGTGCGGGAGCCTTGGACTCAAGTATCTCTGAGCTCAGGGTTCTCTCCTGGGACAGCATGCCATACCTGCTATAAACGCTGAGCATATCTAAATGTGAACTCTTGAAATATCATTTCTGCATTGATGCGTTCACAGGATCTGCAATGTGGAGTTGAAGTGTTTTTGATCTTTTTTGAGTCTGTTACAGTGATGTGAAGGAATTTAGTCACACTCATCTTTGCTGAATTGTTGTCATTCAATCACATTGGAGATTTAGTTTTTGAGCTGCCTTTTTAAGGTCATTCTACAAAATCTCAATCGGATTCAGTTCAGGACTTTCACTAGGCCACTCCAAAACATCTTAATTGACACATTCAATTCTATATATATTTACATATATATATGAAGAGCGACACGGTGGCGCAGTAGGTAGTGCTGTCATCTCACAGCTAGAAGGTCTCTGGTTCGAGTCTCGGCTGGGTCAGTTGGTGTTTCTGTGTGGAGTCTGCATGTTCTCCCCGTGTTGGTGTGGGTTTCCTCCGGGTGCTCCGGTTTCCCAACAGTCCAAACACATGCGCTATAGGGGAATTGGGTAAGCTAAATTGTCCGTAGTGTATGTGTGTGAATGAGTGTGTATGGGTGTTTCCCAGAGATGGGTTGCAAAGCGACCCTGGATTAATAAAGGAACTAAGCCGAAAAGAAAATGAATGAATCAATGAATATATATATATATATATATATATATATATATATATATATCAGTATATGAGCAGAGCAATATCACATGAGTGGCTGTACATCAGCACTGGTGGGAGGCATGCCACACGCCTGCTTTTAGGTGAAGGTCTCGGCCGTTAGATCGCCCCCTGGGGGATGGCTGCTTTTATTAAATTATAACAGCTTACATTATACAGTTTTTAAATCGTATATTATTACGTGTTTTTAAATGTGAGTGCTTGTATTTACATTAGCGAGCCTTTGTCATAGTGCAGATACCGGCGGTCAAGTGAGAAGTTCAGGGGGCGTGGTTGATTTGATGTACAAGCGTTTGGTTGGAAGCTTGATTCCGCAGCTCCGCCTCTGGCTCCATCAGGCTGTCCTTCTATGCATGCCCAGGCTTCAACTTTTTTTCCAGTCTTTTGCCACAGTTTGTGCCCGTCACGAGGCGTTTTGCCTTCAAAGCGTTCAATGGGAAAAGGAGCTGTCGCGTCGTACATATTTTATACAGTCATTGGTTGGCACAAGGTCACAGGCCAGGTGCCTTAGTGTCTACCAGTGACGATATACAGCCATATCACACTGTTACAAGTGTGATATTGCGTTTATACAACAGTTTGACGGCATAATCATGTGTATACAGGAGAAAATCAAACACGGAGAGCCTCAAAACCCTTTAGTATGAGGAACTACTTTCTTCCGCCATTCATTCCCATCTGCAGCTGCGGTCAGTACAGCAGAAGCCGCTGCTACTTCACCAACGTCACTGTAGAGCTAGTGTCTGAGTGATTCTCTAGCGTAATGTCTACAGTGACGACAGAACAGATGATGATGCTCACATCTTAAGATTATAAGGCTGAACGGCATGAAACGCCATCAGTCTACAGAGATCTCCCAGTGTTTCTCTGTAGCAATCGGGAGATCACAGTAATTAACCCTGAAAGAGCCAAAGCAAAGCAAACACTAGCAGATTACTGTGGTATAAATACTGCACTGCAATGTACACAAGACAGAGATCGACTGAGATTGTCACTCACCTGTTTAATAATGACCTGATCAGCTGTAGTTTGACGTTACGCTGAGATTTCCTCCACTAAGGGTTTATTATGTGGTCTCTATCGCCATCTTGTGGCAGAATGTCAGCCGTCTTTGCTCTGCTCATTGACAGGCTGATGGATGCCAACGCGCTGAATGTCTGAAATGATAAATATTTAAAATAGGCACTATCCTTATAAACAAACTGCATAGCTGCATCTAAACAACTACATTCACGACTAAAATGATGTTGACCAACAGCTGCAATATTTCTCAAACTGTAGTGAGTTTTTACTGATCTGCTGTCGCTCTACTGTATGTGAGCGGAGGGATACACAAGGGTGAAGAGGCAGTACGAGTGCTGATATTGCAGAATATCACACGACTATCAGACAATCAGATTCGAGAACCAGACAGAACCTTTGAATAAACACACACACACACACAAATATATATATATATATATATATATATATGTATATCAGTCAAAATGAGGTGAGTTTTTGCTTAAAACAATCAAAATAATACTCCATTGGCTGATAATTTTGTTTGTTTTAAGCAAAAATATGATTAATTTTCACTGAATATTTCTGAAAACAAGACTATGTGTTCTGCTTGTCTAGAAAATGCTTCTTAATTTTAGAGTTTGTAGATATTTGGATAAGAAACAAGACTAAAACGTTAAGCATCATTTGCAGTGCGATGTCATTTAGACCTAGTCCAGGAGCAGGCACGTGTGTGTGTGTGTTTGTGTGTGCGTGTGTGTGTGTATCTCAGTCAAGCCAGCAGAGAGCTGTGGGATGAGTCCGGACCTCTTTGTTCTTTGTTGATGAAAGTAAAAGCAGCACTGCGTCTCATCTATCCCTCATCCTGACATTAGGCCGCTGATTATATTAAACCCAGACCCAAATTACTCCAGTCGCACCCTAATTAAACTTTAATCTCCCAATACCACGCAAATCACCTGCGAACGTAATTGAGCGAAGAGCTGCGGTCTGAGCAGGGCCGTGTTTGCGACTGCTGAAGCTGAAGGGATGCAGGGATGGACTGAAGGTCATGTCCTCCTACTGGGAAAATCTCTCCCTTTTTTTTCAGAGCGGGTAGAGGACAGCGGTGTCCGTGTTGCTTGGAAAATGGAGCATTCAGACTCACAATACACCATACCTGTCAACCCTCCCGTTTTTCCCGAGATTCTCCCGTATTTTACAGTTCTATCCCGCTATCATCCTGTAAAGGTGTTTTCCCGTATTTCTCCCGTATTTTCAGTCATTCTCCGACGGGTGTCAATAAACATTAAAGAACCGATCCTCCCTATATGCAACAAATACCGCCGAACCACCAGGGGGCGCCCCTTGCTCTTAAATCTGTTGGAATCTGTCTGTGCTTTCGTTTTATTTAGGCATGAAACACTTTGAAATAAATATAAAAACAGCAGGATTCCCTTTCCTTTTCATTACAGGTGCCGTCGCTCCTCCTGTGCAATCCTCAGAACAGTCATAAAGCGGTGCGTGACTGTCAGACGCGCTCCATAATGATGAACACACGCTGTTTCCCAAACCCATTCTGTACACTCGATTAGAGGCATAGCAAAAGTGGATACTGGGTTTTGTGTTTGTGTTTGAACAGACATATACACATAATTAATAATAATAACATCTAAAGATGTCGATCTTAATGAAGTTTTTTCCGAACACAAAATTTTTTTTCCTAAATGAGCATGAAACTTTAGGAAAGCAATCGAATGCTTTCATTATAACTATATATGTAAACTTCTTTTATTTAAAACAGTGACACCTCTGTTATTTAATGTAATTAAACAAAAAATCTAAATAAATGAGATTCATTCGCTGCTCTTTATTCAGAATGTGTATACAGTGAGGAAAAGATAAATAAGATTTGATAACTTGATTCTATTTCTTTATGACAGCTAATTTTAATAAGCTAAATTGTTTGCTAACGTATACTATGAAATTTTCTTTTGTAAATGATAATATAAAAAATTATATATACATGAGCTGTGTGTGATTAATGTGTGTGTGTGTGTGTGTGTATGACAGGCAGTGTTGGGTGTAACGCGTTACTGTAATTAAATGACTTTTCCACTGAAAAAGTAAAGTAACTAATTACTGTTCATTTTTAGGTATTTTAATTACAGTTACTGATAATGTACCTGCGTTACATCGTAAAATAATTAAACTCGCTGAATAATCTTACACAATTTTATTAATTTATGTTCTAAAGGTAAAAGTAAACTCTGGCGCTTTAAAATCATGGTAGTGCAGATGCATGTGATAGCGCCGCGCGCCAGTTTGCTGCTAGTCATAAAGCGGAAGATGTCGGACTCAGCAGAAGCGAGTGGCTGTTTTACCAAATGAAAATATTCCCAGACAAGAACATTACAGTATTAATCAATTTATTTTTCCTCATTGCGCGCCTGCCTGTGGTAGCGCGCGGCTTTATCAAGGCTATCGCGCACCTTACATGTGCTGGTTCATGAAGATTACTATGAGAAAGGCTAGGATGACTACGCAGATGTGACGGAGGGAGTCGGCGAGTTTAACATGACTGATGCTGCTCTGTTTACAGAGTAATAAGACACCTTTTGCTCGATCGGATCACAGGTAAACAAGAGAGACACAATCCAGTTCAAACACATGCCGTATAAATCTGAAGCCTTTTGTCCACTTCCGATCATACTGCACGGGCTTTCATTCTAATACCGCCAATAATAATGCTGTTTTTATAAAGGTTGCCTGATCCTGCCTGATCGATAGATATGCAGAATAATATTTAAGAAGGTTACATTGCAAACTAAACATTATTATGCATGTAATTATTATAGATTTTTTAATAGAATATAATAAAGATGATTCAGAAAACTAAAAGGCTAAACTATTTCATGTTTGACTCATATGTTTTATCTAAGTATTTATTATTTACAGAGTTAAATATTCATTATTTGTCCACTCAAGGTTTATAGGGATTTCAAGAAGTATTTAGTTAAGTTACTTATTGAGTGATTAAGTTACTTTTCAGACACAGTAATTAGAAAAGTATTTTAAATACAATATTGATTTAGTAATTAGTTATTAATTACTTTTTTAAAATAACTTACCCAACACTGATGACAGGTTGTTTTAGGATACGAACTTAGCCCGACTCACAGCTGAGCCTCTCTGGAGAAAAAGACCATCAATCTGACAATATTTTTACCCCAAGCGAGATGTAGTGAGTCTCTTCACAGTATTGTCGATGTGTGAGTTTCATAACGGATGTCATGGCGTCTTGAAAAGTTTAAGCAATTATGCACCCAAACGTACTGTCATGTTTTAGTGAGGATCGCTGGTAATAGCGCTGCTTTGTTTACATTTCTGAAGTTACAGTTTTCCTTTGTGGATTGAGAAAACAGACTATACTGCCCCCTGCTGGTGCACACACACATCTCTCAAACAGACACAGAACACACCAGTCAACGCTTTGCTTTTTTCCTGGGATTCTCCTGTATTTTACCGTTGTATCCAACTATCATATTGTTTAAGGCCCAATCCCAATTCTATTTTTGTACCCCTTCACCCTACCCCTTACAACCGCGGGTTAAGGGGAAGCGCTTCAAAACTTCCCCCTAAGAATTGTTCCAGCACTTCAACACCTGCACACGTCATCATATGTCATCGCCATCTCCTGCTTCATATGAGATCAGACGATCACGACTGCTGGAGTTCCTCCAGTTGTGTTATTGTTTGGTGTTTATCTTCAGGAAATCACTGAAGGCGTATATTATGTTATCATAACCATCTAATGTGGCGATAAGATCGTAACTTGAAGAAATTGAAGAAAACTTGAAGACAGAACTTGAAGAAATTCTGAAGAAGCACAAGACTGCAAAACGGATTATCATCCATGTGGGGAAGAATGATATTCGGAAGGAGCAGTCAGAACTGCTCAAGAAAGATTTCTGTGAGCTCTTGGAAACAGTCGAAAGATTGAAAATTCAGCCGTTCATCAGTGGACCACTCCCTGCAAGAGGGACAAACATGTTTTCACGACTTCTTGGCCTACATGTATGGCTGCAGAAAACATGCAACAGGAAAGGACTGAATTACATCGACAACTTCAATCTCTTCTGGAACCAAAGACAACTATTTACATCAGACGGCCTTCATCCAAACAAACTTGGTGCAAAGGTGCTAAAGGACAATATCTATTTCTCTTTTCATCATCCATCTGCTGTGTGTGCCACTGAACTCAACCCAAAAGACACACACACACCTAGCAAATGTCAGGATGACCACAGGACTTCAAATCAGCTCCTGAGTGGACTTGGGGCTGATGCATTACACAAGGACAGTGATAACGCCATGCAGCCAAAACAACCACTGTTGATAGAAACACTGCCGCCTGCGCCCTGCACACTGAGCCCAACACAGACTGACAGTGATCCATCTGAACAGCAGCAAATCTCAGTGTTCAACAAGGATCTTCAGGAAAACAGCCAGGAAAATATATTTCCAGAATCTCCAGACCCACAACCTCTGCCACCCCTGTCACCAGACACGCTCTCACTGTCACCTTGCTCGCCTCACTTGGACTTTTCTAAAAAGATGGAGGAGCTGGTGTTTGCTGGAACTAAATTTTCACACTCCTTTGCAGCAAGCCCCCAGTTATCACCCAAAAAGCGGCGTGCTCCACAACCACCCTCCGGAAGAACCCTCAGATCACACCAGCAGGGCTCAAACAGCGCCCCATCTTCAGCTGGTGAACACAACAGCTGTCGGTGATGTATGTCGGGTGCCTGCTCAGATAACAGTATCTTTATCAGATGTTTACAGAACAAGCAGAAACCCTGTGTGCCTGTAGCTTTCTCTATGCAGATATGTGTTTTATTACGAGACAGAAAACCAAAGGCCTCTTCAAGCCGTGTAGCAAATCATTCAAATCTGGTGTCGATTAAATGTAGATCTGAGACTACTGTAGGGAAAACAGCTAAAACAGTTAAGTTAGCACTTTTAAACATCCGATCACTTAACAATAAGTCACTTCTAGTCAATGATTTTATCAGCACAAATTGCCTTGATTTTATGCTTTTAAATGAAACTTGGCTCGATGACAGTTGTAGCGCAGCAGTCCTGAATGAAGCAGCTCCTTTAAACTTTGATTATTTGAGTGTTTGCAGAGCTAATAGGAGAGGTGGAGGCATCGCTGCTCTGTTTAAAGATGTCTATGAGTGTAAACAAGTGTCATTTGGTGATTATTTGTCCTTTGAATATCTGAGTATAGCACTAAAGGGTGCTCCACGCATTTTACTGATCATTATCTACAGACCTCCAAAATATTCTCCAGCTTTTATTGATGATTTTACAGAGCTGTTATCAATAGTAACCTCTGAATTTGACTGTTTTACTATTGCTGGGGATTTTAATATTCACGTTGATAATCCAGAAGTCAATGCTACAAAAGAACTTATGACTGTTTTTAACACGTTTGATCTGACTCAGCATGTTCAAGGACCCACACACAATCGTGGACACACTCTTGATCTACTTATAACTAAGGGTTTACACATTTCATCGACTGTTGTTAAGGATGTGGCACTATCTGATCATTTCTGTATTTTCTTTGATGTATTGATCACTCCAGCCATTGAAGACAGATCTGTCCCTGTCAGAAAGAGATGCATAAATGAGAACACTAGTGAGCAGTTTATGAAGGCCATATCACTAAAACCAAGCATATCTGCAGACTCTGTCCATTCTCTCCTTGATTTGTTTAACTCTAAAGTTAAGAATGTCATAGATGACATTGCTCCTGTTAAAGTCAGGAAGAGAACTGGCAGACAGAAAGGGCCTTGGACAAGGTCAACATCGGTAAAGATGATGAAAAGACAATGCAGAAAAGCTGAGCGTATGTGGAGGAAGACGAAACTAGTAGTCCATTACAATATCTATAAAGACAGTCTCCATGCTTTTAATGTGGAACTAAACACTGCTAGGCAGACTTTCTTTTCAAGCCTTATAAACAGCAATATAGATCACACCCGAACCCTCTTTGCAACGGTAGAGAGACTCACAAACCCCCCCAGTAGGATTCCTAGTGAACTACTTTCTGAAAGCAAATGTAATGAGTTTGCTCATTTCTTTACTGATAAGATCAATAATATCAGAAAGGCAATCAGCTCATCCAATCAGCCAAACTGTGTCGACGTCAGACAAGCTCAATCTCAATTTCAGAAATCAGACATTATGTCTGATTTCATGGAAATTGATGGTAAAATCTTAGAAGAGATTGTGCAAATTATGAGAACATCAACCTGCGATCTTGACACGCTGCCCACATCATTCTTTAAAACTGTGTTTAACTGTCTAGAAATGGATCTTCTGAAAGTGGTGAATGCTTCACTTCTCTCAGGGATTTTTCAAAACTCACTTAAAACTGCAGTAGTTAAACCCCTCTTGAAAAAGAGCAACCTGGATAACACCCTACTGAGCAACTACAGGCCAATCTCAAATCTCCCTTTCATTGGCAAAATCATTGAAAAAGTTGTTTTTAACCAGGTTAACAGGTTCTTAAGCTTGAAGGGGTGTTTAGACCATTTTCAATCTGGTTTCAGAGCACATTACAGTACAGAGAGCGCCCTTATAAAGATAATCAATGATATCCGCCTAAATACAGATTCAGGCAAACTAACAGTGCTGGTATTGCTTGATCTCAGTGCTGCGTTCGACACTGTCGATCACAGCATACTTCTGGATAGGCTGGAAAACTGGGTTGGACTGTCTGGGACGGTCCTCAAATGGTTCGGATCGTACCTTGAAGGGAGAGGTTACTATGTCAGTATAGGTGACCATAGGTCGAGGTGGACACCCATGACATGTGGAGTCCCACAAGGCTCAATTCTGGCACCTCTCCTGTTCAACCTTTATATGCTCCCTCTGAGCCAAATAATGAGAAAGAACCAAATCTCCTACCACAGCTATGCTGATGACACTCAGATCTACATAGCCTTACTGCCTAATGACTACAGCCCCATTGACACCCTCTGCCAATGCATTGATGAAATTAACAATTGGATGTGCCAAAACTTCCTTCAGTTAAATAAAGAGAAAACTGAAGTCATTACATTTGGGAACAGAGATGAGGTTCTCAAGGTGAATGCGTACCTCGGCTCTAAGGGTCATACAACAAAAAATAAGGTCAAGAATCTTGGTGTGACTCTGGAGTCAGATCTGAGTTTCAACAGTCATGTCAAAGCAGTAACTAAATCAGCATACTATCATCTCAAAAACATTGCAAGAATTAGATGCTTTGTTTCCAGTGAAGACTTAGAGAAACTTGTTCATGCTTTTATCAGCAGCAGGGTGGATTACTGTAATGGACTCCTCACTGGCCTTCCCAAAAAGACAGTCAGACAGTTGCAGCTCATCCAGAACGCTGCGGCCAGGATTCTGACCAGAACCAGAAAATCAGAGCACATCACACCTGTCCTCAGGTCTCTACACTGGCTCCCAGTTACATTCAGAATAGATTTTAAAGTATTATTACTTGTCTATAAATCACTAAATGGCCTAGGACCCCAATACATTACAGATATGCTCACTGAATACAAGCCTAACAGATCACTCAGATCATTAGGATCATATAAACTAGAAATTCCAAGAGTTCAGTCAAAGCAGGGTGAATCTGCTTTCAGCTATTACGCCCCTCGCTGCTGGAATCAGCTTCCAGAAATGATCAGATGTGCTCCAACATTAGGCACATTCAAATCAAGACTGAAAACACATCTGTTTAGCTGTGCCTTTACTGAATGAGCACTGTGCTACGTCCGACAGATCGCACTATTGTGTCTTTCTTTTCTTTTCATTCTTTTATAACTTGTTTTTACTCATTTTAATCTGTTTTTATCTGTTTTTTATTATCTGTTTTTATTTTCTTATACTTCAATTTTATTTCTGTTTATGTAAAGCACTTTGAATTGCCACTGTGTATGAAATGTGCTATATAAATAAACTTGCCTTGCCTTGCCTTGCCTAACTGTACTGTGTGTTTACACAGTGGCCATATTTATCTGTGTAAACACACCAAAACAACATTAACATTATAGCAGACACTGTAAAAGCACATTCCCAGACACTAGACATCACTGACAGGGTATTCCAGTGTCATCCAGTGGCAGAATGTTGTGGGACTGCTGGACAGGAGTTATGATTATGAGTTATAGATCAATAAATTTAGCGATTTTTTTTAGCTTTTTTTTTTTTAAAGCATGAAGGTAAAACACAAACGCGGTTATGAATATATTAAAACATGTGTTTGTTTGTCTTAAAAATTAGTAATAATGACAAAAAAATACTAATTTTTGGAGAAAATTTAGAAGTTCACCAAGACGGCTGATGAAATTCTGCTGACACAAAAGACTTATATTAAATATAAAAAAAGGGTCAAATATGTGCCCATTTAAAGGAAAAACTCACTTAATTTCAGCACATTATTTCTGAAAACAAGACAATATGTGGTGTTTGTCTAGAAAATGCTTCTTGATTTAAAAAGTTTGAGATATTTGGACTAGAAACAAGACTTTTATGGAGTGTATTCACCTGTGGTGGCCGATTTGACTACACACACACACACACACACAACTTGACAGCTCAGAGCATCCGCACGCTGAAGCGTGAAAGCAAATGATGCCGTCGGCCTGCTCAGTCTCTCACCAGAAGGCTCAAACAGCCGTGCCTGAGGAAAAAAAATAAAAAAGAAAGCAGCTTAACATCACACACACACACACACACACACACACACTCACACTCACGGGAGGATCAGGGCTGCGGCTGTAGGGCGTGGAGCAGATGCAGATGCAGAAACTAATGCAATCACTGCCAGCAGACACAGCCGCATGCAATATGATGATGCACATATACAGCTGAAGTCAGAATTATCCGCCCTCCTGTGGATTATTCCACGCATGATGTTTCTCAGATTCAGGAGTTTCTCTCAGTATCTCCTCTAATGTTTGTTCTTCTGGAGAAAGTCTTATTTGTTTTATTTCAGCTAGAATAACAGCAGTTTTAACAGATGTTAAGGTCAATATTATCAGCCCCCTTCAGCAATATTAGTGTTGGATTGTCTCCAGAACAAACCACTGTTATACAATGACTCGCCTAATTACCCTGTAAGCTGAACACTAGTGTCCTGAAGAATATCTAGTCTAATATTATGTGCTGTCATCATGGTGAAGAGAAAGGCATCAGTGTTCAGAGATGAGTTGAAGAAATTGAATGAATGAATGAGTGAATGAATGAATGAGTGAATGAATGAATGAATGAATGAATGAATGAATGAATGAGTGAATGAATGAGTGAATGAGTGAATGAATGAATGAGTGAATGAATGAGTGAATGAGTGAATGAATGAATGAGTGAATGAATGAGTGAATGAATGAATGAGTGAATGGATGAATGAGTGAATGAATGAGTGAATGAATGAATGAATGAATGAATGAGTGAGTGAGTAAATGAATGAATGAATGAACGAGTGAATGAATGAGTGAATGAATGAATGAGTGAATGAATGAATGAGTGAATGAATGAGTGAGTGAATGAGTGAATGAATGAATGAATGAATGAGTGAATGAATGAGTGAATGAATGAATGAGTGAATGAATAAGTGAATGAATGAATGAATGAATGAATGAATGAGTAAATGAATGAATGAATGAACGAGTGAATGAATGAGTGAATGAATGAATGAGTGAATGAATGAATGAATGAATGAATGAATGAATGAATTAACGAGTGAATGAATGAATGAATGAATGAATGAATTAACGAGTGAATAAATGAATGAATGAATTAATGAATGATTGAATGAATGAGTGAATTAATGAATGGGTGAATGAATGAGTTTATAAATGAATGAGTGATTATTATTATTATTATTATTGTTATTATTATTATTATTACCATTATCAAAATCATTTTCATTATTAAAATTATTATCATTATTATTATTATCATTATTATTAGTATTATCATTATTATTATCATTCATTCATTCATTTTCTTTTCAGCTTAGTCCCTTTATTAATCCGGGATTGCCACAGCGGAATGAACCGCCAACTTATCCAGCATTTGTTTTACGCA
>CAIGQQ010038027.1:538738-549192 GCA_903798035.1 Danio albolineatus | reverse complement strand
TCCATCCATCCATCCATCCATCCATCCATCCATCCATCCATCCATCCATCCATCCATCTACCTATCTATCTCCAGACCATTTTGAGGGTTGTAAACAATAACAATGCTCTCAGCGTATCTCCTGTTTCACAGTTTTAATTTCTTTAGCTTCTGAGAATCCAAAACGGGCCACATAAAGTATTGATAAATAAAGCAATGATCGCTCTGATTAAGATTAAGATACGATTGAATTGAACTCTTGTTATGAAATAGTCTGATAACAAACGGGGAATGTTCATGGGCCAAAGACACGACCACATTCAGATGGTCTACATGTTTTTATCTCCACTAATTTAAGTGTCTTCCTGTCCTCTTGTGTTGATATCTCTGCACAGTATGCACCCTGAGCTCCTGCAAATGACAACAATACAAACAAAGCTCATTCTGACCCTGAATATTGTTTATATTGACATTTAGGCCACTTTTACATCAGAAACAGATGAAGTTCTAGAGGCGAAGCATTAAAATGCATCATCAAACACAATGACGGCACCCGTAGTCCATAGATAAAGTACATTTTTTTTTAATAACGTAAATAAATCATGTTCTTTTGTCGACATATTTGACAGAGAGGCATCATTAACATTACATTACACCATACAAGTCATAATACCATACACAGATGATGTTCTCCATCTCTCTGAAGCTGACCCTTTCAGACTTTATCCTAATCGTGATTGTGTTAAGGTGACTGTCGCTTTAAATGCAAATGAGATTAAAAGAGGGCGGAGCTACAGACGCTGTTTATTTGTGCTTCATCCTAAACTCCACATCTATAATCCTCTTATAGTCTATGCTGACGATCTTCAGCAGCTCAAACACTCTACTGCCTAATGGACCGACGGCTGCTTCTCACTCAGGGCTGCTGTTTATGCTAATGAGGGAGACTAGTGGGCGGGGCTTGAAAGGGAGAACGTCAATCAAAGTGTTTCATTCATTAAGTCTGATTAGAACAAACACAATTAGTACATGTTTAACACTAGAGGCTGGAGATATATATTAGGTGCCCCTTCGTCGGCGTACTCAAAACATAAATGGCGGCTGCTGATGCGGCACAATAACATCTCTCAGTTTTCAGATGCAGAGAGAGCGACAGACTCCGCTACCGTGGCAACAAGCATCAAGCCAGTATGTGTGTGCGCACGTAAGCCGCCACAGAGCATCTGGGGAGCAGCGACTCGACATTAAGAAGAGAGAGAGCGGCGATAAATTGGGGCACAGGGGCTGATTGATATTCCTGAGCAGGTCTGTGTGCGCAGGAGAGGGCATCAGCAGATGGAGAGAGAGAGAGAGAGAGAGATTATACTAGAATATCCAGCTGCAGACCCACACGCTTCAGACCACACGCTAGATTCACAGGTCTCCAAGCCGCAGATAGGCTGATTAGTGTGAAGGACAATACACAACAAGCCAACGTTGAACATGCACACAATGACATCACCTATTTACTATATAAATGCAGGTTAAATAATAATAATAATAATAATAATAGTGATAATAATAATAATGATTATAATAATAATGGCGCCACGATGGCAGAGTGAGTAGCACGTTCGCCCCACAGCAAGAAGGTCGCTGGTTCGAGTCTCGGCTGGGTCAGTTGGCATTTCTGTGTGGAGTCTGCATGTTCTCCCCGTGGTTGCGTGGGTTTCCTCCGGGTGCTCCGGTTTCCCCCACAGTCCAAACACATGCGGTACAGGTGAATTGGGTTGGCTAAATTGTCCGTAGTGTATGAGTGGGAAAGTGTGTGTATGGATGTTTCCCAGAGATGGGTTGCAGCTGGAAGGGCATCCGCTGCGTAAAAGATATGCTGGATAAGTTGGCGGTTGATTCTGCTGTGGCGACCCCGGATTAATAAAGGGACTAAGCCAACAAAAAAATGAATGAATGAATGAATGAATGAATGATTAATAATAATAATAATAATAATGATAATAATAATAATAATAATAATAATAATAATAATGATGATAATAATAATAATAATAATAATGATAATAATAATAATAATGATAATAATGGGCGCCACGGTGGCGTAGTGGTTAGCACGTTCGCCTCACAGCAAGAAGGTCGCTGGTTCGATCCCCGGCTGGGCCAGTTGGCATTTCTGTGTGGAGTTTGCATGTTCTCCCCGTGGTTGCGTGGGTTTCCTCCGGGTGCTCCGGTTTCCCCCACAGTCCAAAGACATGCGGTACAGGTGAATTGGGTAAGCTAAATTGTCCGTAGTGTATGTGTGTGAATGAGAATGTATGGATGTGTTTCCCAGAGATGGGTTGTGGCTGGAAGGGCATCCGCTGCGTAAAACAAATGCTGGATAAGTTGGCGGTTCATTCCGCTGTGGCGACCCCGGATTAATAAAGGGACTAAGCCGAAAAGAAAATGAATGAATGAATGAATGAATAAATATATTAAAACAAACATACGCTTTAAAGGTCAGCTCTCTTTCTTCTAAACATCAATCTAATAACAATAGTACGGTTAATGCGTAAAATAAGAAAATCCATCAATCGATTGAGAGTTGAAAAGATTTCTAGAATATTTACCAGTTATTAAATATTATTTAGATATTAAATCAGAGTATTAGTCAACAATAAAACTATTATCCACAATAATTAAATATATTTATTACCATTAAATGAGTAAACACAATCTGGCCTATACATACTTAAAAACACCCATAAATCAACATAATAAATAATAATATTCCAGTTTTTATTGACAACTGAAGCCTAGGAAGCTGATATAGCCTAATATTAGCTATATAAAAATTAATCCAAAGATTATTGTACAGTAATACAAATGGCTCATATTGCTCGCCCCTGCCAGTGTGTGTGTGTGTGTGTGTGTGTGTGTGTGACACTTGATCTAGTCTGCTGATGTCTTGTTTTGTTTTACATACAGAGTGTTGCTCTTAACCTTGGGAACACCATTGCATATATACACTGCACACATATATATTCCCTTCTTCTTCTGCTAGATGGATCTACTATCCTATTGCAGATGTTGGTATCATCTTCATTCCTCTTTCCTTCCCTCTAATTCACTCACATATTCATCACATCCCTCTGTTTCTTTTCTCCCCCACCTCATTCTCCTCTCACCAATCGGTCTCTGTCCGTCTCACACATGCCAACAGAGAGAGAGAGAGAGAGAGAGAGAGAGAGAGAGAGAGAGAGATCTCTGCCTGTCAGTCACACTCCCTCTGCGCGCGCACGCACACGCACACACACACACACACGTCTCTAAATGGATTCTTGCGGAGAGGGCCGTCCAGAGCATCAATATCAGTCAGCTGTGACACTGCAGTCTCAGTGCAGCGTTTAATAGGTTAGAGCTCTGCCTTACCCTGTGTTTCATGATCAAGGGCAAGCTGCATGCGTAATCACATACACACACACAAACACACACACACTAAAAACACGATGCATTCCCTGCAAACGCATGTAAACAAACCTACCACCCTGATGCATTCCAAAATATTTCATTCAAAAAATTATCCTCGTCGTATGTAGACGCAACACACACACACACACACACACACACACACACACACACACCGCATGTGCGTAATGCGTCTCCAACATAAACACAGTACGCATGGCGAGTCTGGCAAACGCGCAATTCTGCATCACATCCAAACATAGCTCGTGTTTCACAAATGAGACGGAAACAGCAGTGTTTCCCAGTGTATTCCAGTGTATTCCAGTGTACAGCAGACTGACTGAAACCGTGATCATCACATGCCAACATCTGCATAAAGCGCTTTTAATTCCGAAACACGAGAGTTTTTCGTTATCTCAGTGATTTGGGGATGTATATACACAGCTGTGGCGGAGCGATGCTCTCTGGAATGTGTCTCCGAATACATCTCACACAAACACGCTTTCATCCACACACACACACACACACACACACAGACACACACACACACACACACATTGCGCATATGGATAATACAGCATGACACAAACACGCAAGTTTCGTTTTGTTTTCAACCCAAATATAGCGCAAACATTTATATCTATATTTATATCTCATGAGCGACATTAATATTTCTCAAAATAAATGAATAAATAAATAAATAAAAACATTAAAATAAATAAATGAATAATCTCATTTGATATCGATCAAACATTTAAATAAACTAATACAAAATTTTCAAAGGCTTCTATTCTGGAACTGCCCTTTGAAAGGCTTCCATGACATCATTTTTAGAATGTTCTACATTTGGAACGTCTTCTACGTTCTTTGAAACGACGATGAGCTCATTCTGAACGGGAAGTAAGCGCGCGACTATAGTAAAAACAAAATCTGTTGCTACAGATCTGAGATCAGCGCTTGCACATACATTGGATTATTAGGGGGATTGTTAAAAGGATGCGAAGTGATTTCAGATCAGGGATGCAAGGGTGAAAAAACACACACATGGGCAGCCTGTTATCCAACACGCCCCCCTGTCCCCGTGCATGCGGTTCCTGAGACTCTGCATTCATCCATCCATTCATCCATCCATCCATCCATCCCCGCGCGCGCACAGACATTAAGCCCCTTAAATGCGGAGAAACATGCGCCTGTACCTGCGGCGGTGCCTGTGCCTGGATCCCGGTGCTCTGGAGCCTCCTGCAACGCGGAAAATGGCAGATATTCCCGGTCAGTGGCAGGCAGGCAGACACGTCTCTCTCTCTCTCTCTCTCTCTCTCTCTCTCTCTCTCTCTCCTCTCTCTCTATTTCACTTTCCTCCTTCCCTTTGCTGCCATGTTCGCGTCGGGGCGGGGGCTGAGGTGCTGTTCGGAGGAGAAAAAAGGGGGCTCAGGGGGATAAGAAAGCAATTAGAGGGCAGTCCTGTCTTACTTCCAGACTGAATGTATAATGGAATTAGCTCAGGGTGGGTTTGCAGACCCCAATGCATATGTGTGCGAATGCTGATTTCTGGCGGAGGGGGGAGTCGATTGGAGACCACCTGCTCAAGCTGGAAGAGAGAAAGAGAAAGAGAGAGATGGAGGGGAGATATGCGAGATATGCCAGCTTCAAAGGCTGTCTCACAGGTTAGCGATCTCTCATCAGAGCGCAGTGTGTGTGTGTGTGTGTGTGTGTGAGCTGAAAGAGTTCACTTTGTGATGAGAAGAGAGAGCCACAGGAACGGAGAAATCACAAATGAGACCTTTTCAATATTTCAACTATTATTATTTCTTTCCTAGACAGCATCGGGATTGCGTCGAAGATAAATGGAGACCCCTGTGTGAAGTGAGTTTGAGGCTATTTCATATTTTAAATCTACAACAGACCCTGATGACTCATCCTGCACTCATGCATATGCAAAATTGTTGGCCAATCAAATGAGGTATAGTGTGAGAATGCCCCTCCCCCACCTGTCTCCTGCATAAAAACAGCAAAACAAGTAAACAAGAGGACTTTTACAGTTTCAAATGTCAACACAAGCAAAAAACAGGCACTTCAGAGTATTTATGTTGCTTATGACTAGGGCCAGACAGAATCTCCAGACATTTTTTTGCAATTTCTGTGGAGAATTTTGTAAAAAACCTACAGATTTATGCGGAATGATTTTAGAAGATTCCTCCGGGTGCTCCGGTTTCCCCCACAAGTCCAAAGACATGCGGTACAGGTGAATTGGGTAAGCTAAATTGTTCTTAGTGTATGAGTGTGAATGAGTGTGTATGGGTGTTTCCCAGAGCTGGAAGGGCATCCGCTGCGTAAAACAAATGCTGGATAAGTTGGTGGTTCATTCCGCTGTGGCGACCTCAGATTAATAAAGGGACTAAGCCGAAAAGAAAATGAATGAATGATTTTAGAAGTATCATAACTAAAAAATTATTTTATAAAATAAAAAAATTATACATTATTAACTTTAATTTACTGTTTATAATGCATATCCAATTGAGTCCACTTATTTGGTAAGCATGTCTTTTGTATGTAAAGACAGAAAATATCACTTTGCAATCTGTATTGTACATAAATCATATGAATATTTTAATATTCATTCATTTTCTTTTCGGCTTAGTCCCTTTATTAATCCGGGGTCGCCACAGCGGAATGAACCGCCAACTTATCCAACATTTGTTTTACGCAGCGGATGCCCTTCCAGCCACAACCCATCTCTGGGAAAGAATATTTTAATATATCTATTATTATTATTATTATTATATCACAATAATATTGATGAAATTAATTTAAATAAATATAATAATTGAATAAATACAATTTTACACACATTTACACAAGCAAATGCAAAGACTCAATGATGGGCTAAAAATCTGAGGAAATCTGCGTGTGGGCCTACTTATAAGTAGGGCCACACGGAATCTGCGCGCGCAGAATTCCGCAGATTTCCGCAGATTTTTAGCCCATCATTGATTCGGTTTATTTACTGGTTTAAATGTGTGTAATTTTATATTTATTCAGTTTTCAAATTAATTTCAGTAAAAATATTGATAAATATGAAAATATTCATATGTTTTTTTTACAATACAGTTTGTAAAGTACTATTTTCTGTCTTTTAGAAGAGATTTTATACGAGAGACTTGCTTTGTTTACCAAATAAAGTGGATCTAATTGGATTCGCATTGTAAACATTAAATAAAAGTTAAAAAGGTATTACTTTTTATTTCATACTTAATTTTTTTAGTTATGATACTCCTAAAATTATTCAGCATAAATCCGCAGATTTTTGACAAAATACTCAGCAGAAATAGCACAAAATGTCCGCAGATTCTGTCTGGCCCTGCTTATAAGGTACTTTTCCTTAAAGCCTGTCCCTTTTTTAAAATAAGTCTCACATATATGATAAAAACTTAGATACGCCTAAAACGAAGGGAAACTGATCATTGTCGTAATCTTACTAGGAAACATTGTGGCCAATCATGACATAAGCTATATTTTTACTCAATCAAATGAGCTATAGTTTGAGAATGCCCCTCCCCCAGGTCACCTGCGTCCAATTAGATGCCGTATAAAACATTTCATCTATTATTATTTCTTTCCTAGACAGCACCGAGATTGCATTGAAGATAAATGGAGACCCCAGTGTGAAGTGAGTTTGAAGCTATTTCATATTTTATATCTATAACAGGCCCTGATGACTCATCCTGCACTCATGCATATGCAAAACTGTTGGCCAATCAAATGAGGTATAGTCAGGAAATCAGTTTAGAATCCGTATATCCAGCATTTTGTGTTCTGATGAGCTGTAAACATGGTGCTTTGTGCTCATCCAAGGCAGCTTGCATCACATAACCACTGCTTTACCATTAATTAAAACCTGACCCGTTTCAAAATAAGAGTCCCACATATATAGTTAGTATAATAAAAGCTTAGATAAACGTACAACTAAAGCGAAAATGATCATTGTTTGAATCTCACTAGCAAACATTGTGGCCAATCACAGCATAAACTATTTGTTTGCCCAATCAAATGAGCTATAGTGTCAGAATGCCCCTCCCCACGCCACCTGCATCCAATCAGATGCCATATAGGATAAAATAAAAAAAACAAATGAGACCTTTAATATATATATAATCCTAGACAGTATGAAAACAAATGGAGACCCCAGTGTGAAGTGAGTTTTAGGCAATTTATTATTTTAAATCTACAACAGGCCCTGATGACTCATCCTGCACTCATGCATATGCAAATTGTTTGCCCAATCAATTGAGGTATAGTCAGGAAATCAGTTTATAATCTGTATATCCAGCATTTTGTGTTCTGGGTGAGCTGTAGACATGGTGCTTTGTGCTCATGCATGGCGGCTTGTTTCACAAGACCACTGATTTACTATTCCTCAAAACCTGTCACATTTTCAAAATAAGAGTCCCAGTATTTTGTAATGGCTTACAGTTCACTGGAAGCGCTTAACCCAGGCTACTGACAAATGAAAAGTCCTTTAGCATACTTTCGCATATACCCTATTAAGGAGAAAATGATCATTGTTGTAATCTCACTAGCAAACATTGCGGCCAATCACAGCATAAACTATTTTTTTGCCCAATCAAATGAGCTATAGTGTGCGAATGCCCCTCCCTTACGCCACCTGCATTCAATTCATAGCAGCAAGTAGAAAACCAAGTAGGTTTCTGCCGTTTTAAATGTCAACACCAGCACTTTTAGAGTCATTTTATGTTGCTTATAAAAATAGCAATAACACTGGTTTTAATGCATATAAAAAACACGGGCAGGAATTAATATCTACCTCCGCATAAACAGATGTGTTTGTGATGTTTATTTGACAGTAAGAGACAAATGACAGTAAGAGCTTAGTGATATGACACCATGAATAAATGTGAATTAAACACTTATATTCATCAGTCTACATGTGTGTTGCCTTATTACAAACATGCACAGCAAATCCCACAATATACACTTTGAAATAAGAAAATATACATTTAAACAGACCTTTTTGTCTTGTCCTGTTTTCAAAATAAGAGTCCAACGTATATAGTAAGCATAATAAAAGCTTAGGGTTTTCACTCTTTAGCTTTTGTACTGTATATTTGTAGTTGTTTTAGTTGCGTAGATCTGTTTGTTTGCTTTATTAATAAATGTTGTTGTTGTAATTTGTATCTTTGAAATATCAATGTAGAGCCTTTAAGAACAAATGTGTGCCGTTTATGAAGGTGCCAGCTCTCATACCAGCTCTCTGTAGTCTAAACAAATAAATGTCATTTGGGTCTATTTTTACTAATAAGGCATTTTAGGACAGACATCTGAGACCCGTTTGATGCTCTAAAGACACACAAGAGATTTGTTTTTTCCTCTGGAGAGACACACTGAGGCTGGACAGATTTAATGATGCAGAGGCGCATATGGAGCCTGATCAGTCTCAAAAATAATACGGCTCAAAAATAAAATTTGTACATTCACAGCACAATTCACATTTACAACCTACAATTCTTATTCTCATAAACACACAAATACAATTCATTAAATACAAAACACAATTCATGAATATGCAAATCCAAATAATAAATTCAAAACAATTTGTAAATATGCAAATCCAATGAGTAAATATGCAAATCCAATTAGTAAATTCAAACACAATTCATAAATATGCTAATTTAATTCGTGAATTCAAAATACATAAATTCACAAATCCAATCGATAAATTCTAAATAATTTGTAAATATGCAAATCCAATTAATAAATTCAAACACAATTCATAAATATGCAAATCCAATTCGTAAATTTAAACACAATTCATAACTATGCATATTTAATTTGTGAAATTAAAACAATACATAAATACACAAATACAATTAATAAATTAAAAAACATTAGTAAATATGCAAATCCAATTCGTATATGCAAATCCAATTAGTAAATTCAAAATAATTTGTAAATCCAAACACGATTCATAAATATGCATATCCACTTAGGAATTTTGCAAATTCAATTCATAAATGCAAAACAATTCATAAATATGCTAACTTAATTTGTCAATAAAAACACTATTCATGAATTCATCAATTAATAAATATGCAAATTCAAACGACAAATTCAAAACAATCAGTAAATTTGCAAATCTAATTAGTAAACTTAACCACAATTCATAAAAATGCAAACCCAATCAGAAAATATGCAAATTTAATTTGTCAATTAAAAACACAATTCATGAATAAACCAATCCAATTCCTAAATTCAAAATGCAATTTATGAATAAGCAAATCCAATTCATAAAATACAAAACACAATTCATAAATACACAAACCCAATTGATTAATGTGCAAATCCAACAAGTAAATTTGCAATTCCAATTTGTAAAACTCAAAACACAATTCATAAATATACAAATCCACTTTGTAAATTCAAAACAATCCATAAATATGCTAATCCATTTCATAAATTCAAAACAATTAGTAAATATGCAAATTCAATTCGCAAATTCAAAACAATTCATAAATATGCTAATCAAATTCATAAATTCATAACAATTAGTAGATATGCAAATTCAATTCGCAAATTCAAAACAATTCGTAAATATGCTAATTTAATTCATAAATTCTATACAGTTTATAACTATATAAATCCAATTCATGAATTCAAAACAATTCGTAAATATGCAAATTAAATTCGTAAATTCAATACAGTTTATACATTTTCAAATCAAATTCGTAAATATGCTATTTCAATTTGTAAATTCAAAACAATTGATAAATATGCTAATCAAATTCATAAATTTTAAACAATTCATAGATATGCAAATTCAATTCGTAAATTTGAAACAGTTCATAACTTTTCAAATCCAATTCATAAATTGAAAACAATTCGTAAATATGCAAATTAAATTTGTAAATTCGCAAATCCAATTTGTAAATTCAAAACAATTCATAAATATGCAAATCCGATTCGTAAATATGCAAATCCAATTTAGAAATTCAAAACAAGATTCATAAATATGCAAATCC
>CAIGQQ010038027.1:395181-408179 GCA_903798035.1 Danio albolineatus | reverse complement strand
GTGTGTGTGTGTGTGTGTGTGTGTGTATTCAGATTATTCATTGTGCAATAATTACAAAGACTATAACTGTACCAAAGGTGAGTCTCAGATGTGAAATAACAATATAATGATACGTTTAATTAAGTATTCTCGCATCAAGTAGAACTTCATTCAGGAATGAACGATTCATAGGAAAAAAAAACTAACTTTTCTGATCAAAATTGGGATTTTGAAATATGATTTAGTATTATTTCTTAAAAGAGCTGCAGGTTCGATGTGGGGGCTTTAACAGAGCCATAGAAACACCAAGAATAATCACATACAGCATGCTACGGTTTATTAAAAACTATTTGACATAAAATTAAATTAAACTATATGTTGCGTTCACATGTGTGTTGCGTTCGAAGGGGCGACTGTATATCACGGCAGCACAGCTCCACACACGCATCCACCAGACTAGACTGAACTGCCAGTGGTATTATTGCTGTCCTGATGAATGTAAGAACTAAAAAGTGCTTGTGTGACTTTCCCTTTACCGGCGTTTCGATTGAACACACACATGATGTTTCGTATTTGAGCTAGCGGTCTTGAGGCTTTCATATAAAGCGCTTCACAGCCGTTGCATAGCCTTTCACACACCCAGCACCGATTCATCCCTGTTCACCTTCGCTAAACGCTCTACACGACACTTTCTGTCCTTCCTCTTGTTTTGTTTTTAATTCTCCCTTATAAGTTTCTCTCGGATCGGTTTCTCCGACGCTTTAACAAATAGTCCTCGGCCTCCACCATACGTATTTTTATTTTAAATTAGCCTGCAAATTAGGCCCGTTAGCCTGATGACAAATTTATTAAAACACAGTCGTATTAAAAAATACAAAGCAAAATCATTAATAATTAAACTCATCCACCCGTGAATCACACTGTATTTTTTTATTATTTAAATTTAAGTTGATTCAACATAAAACAATTAAGTTGTGGCAAAAAAAAAACTCTTTTTACATAAGTAGTCTGAACAAGCAGCAAGAGTAAATTTGAGTAATTACTGATTGAAAATGTGAAGTATTTAATAGACAATATACAGTATTTATATATATATAATCTTCTCCTGCTCACCAAGGCTGCATTTATCTCATCAGAAATACAGTAAAAAGTGTAAAACTGTTACATGTTTATTGCACTATAAAATAACTGTTTAAAAGTAGTTTATGATTTAATTTAATAATTTATTCCAGTGATTTTAATGATTTTTTAGATTAAAGTTGAATCTAATCTATTGTCATTACCATGTACAAGTACAAGGTACAAGTACAAGGCAACGAAATGCAGTCGTAGTAATGAATTTTCAGCTTCATTACCCCAGTCTTTACAATCACATGATCCTTCAGAAATCACTCTAATATTAATTATTATTATTGTTATTATTATTATTACTATTACTATTACTATTATTAATGGTAATAGTAAAAAAAAGCAATAACGACTGGAGTAATAATTTAATTTGAAAATACATACAATAAGTAATAAATAAATAAATATTCAATAAATAAGTATTTAACAATTTAACTTTTTTAACGTTTAATAAATGTCGCCTTGATGAACAGAATATTTTTCTTTAAAAAAAAACACGAAAAAATTTGGTAGTGTATACATATATATATATATATATATATATATAGTATAAAATATACAAAGAGTGTAGTCGTCGAGCTACAACTCGCTCTATTAGGAGGCTGTTCACATCCGTTTAATTGTTTTTAAATTGTGTGTAAATACAAACGTTTCCCACACTCTGTATCAGATGCTCTAATTATACTGTAGTTAAATGCACTAATTATCTTATCAGTTCTGAGATTAAGGCTCAATAGATGTAATTGTCACGTTTATGGTGAGATAAGAGGAGGTTTATGTCCTCTGGTAGCTCAGACACGTCTCCAACACAAACCAGATGTTTATTGTGATTGACATAATGCGGATTGACGTGGAGTTTCTCTCAGTATCTCCTCTAATGTTTGTTCTTCTGGAGAAAGTCTTATTTGTTTTATTCAGCTAGAATAAAAGCAGTCTAAACCCATGTTAAGGTCAATATTATTAGCCCCTTCAGCAATATTAGTGTTGGATTGTCTCCAGAACAAACCACTGTTATACAATGACCCGCCTAATTACCCTAACTTTACCCTAATTACCCTAGTAAATCCTTTAAATGTCACTTTAAGCTGAATACTAGTGTCCTGAAGAATATCTAGTCAGTTTTATAGTTAGTAGAGTTATTAAGACTATTTTGATTACAAACTTAAAAGCAAAATGTCAGTAAGTAAATATTCACTAAAACAGACGTATGTGAAACTCACGGCTGTAGGTGTTGTGTGTGGTGTAGGAGCTGTAGATGGTCTGCTGGGGGCTGCTGGAGGCTGATGGAGGAGTCTGGCTGGAGGGCTGGAGGCTGGCAGACGGAGCCGGCTGAGCTTTGGGCTGTGTGGTCTGCAGCGCCGCAGGGGTGGAGCTCACCTGGAATATCATTAATCGGTGATCAATAAATCAATAAACTAATCAATAAATAATCAGTAATCAACAAATCATCAATAATCAATAAATAAACCATCAATAATTAATAAATAAATCAAAAAATATTCAACAAATAATAAATAGTCAATAATCAATAAATAATCAAAAACTAATCAATAAATAACCAATAATCAATAATTAACAAACACATAATCAGTAATAAATAATCAATAATCAATGAATAATCAATAAGCAATAAATAACAAAAAAATAAATCTATAATTATTAATCAATACAAAATCAATAATTAATAATCAACTAATAACCACTTATCAATGAAGAAATCAATAAATAAATAATCAATAATGAACAAATAATAAATAATAATTAATCAATAAATAAACAACCAATAACCAATAAAGCACCAATAATCAATAAATAAATAATTATTAATTAATTAATAAATAAATAGATAAGTAATCTATGATCAATATATAATCAATGAATAAATAATCAACAATTGATAAATTAATCCACAAATAATCAATAAATAACCAATAAATTATCAATAATCAGTAATAAATAATCAATAATCAATAAATGATCATTGATCAACAATGATAACCAATAAATAAATCTATAATTATTAAACAATCAATTCATAATCAATAATTTATAATCATAAACCGATAACCAATAATCAATACATCATCAATAATTAATAAATCATCAATAAATAAGGAATCAATACATTAATAATAAATCATGAATAATAAATAATTAATAATCAAATAAACAACCAATAATTAATAACCATTATTAAATAAAATAAATCATTATTAATAAATGATTAATAAATAGATAATCAAATCAATAATCTACCAATGCATCGATAATCAATACTCAAATAATCAATACATAATCAATGAAAAAGTAATCAACAATTAATAAACAAATGATCAACAAATAATCAAGAAACAACCAATAATCAATAAATAAATCATCAATTATTAAAAGATAAATAATCAATAAATAATCAATAACACAATCAATAAATAATCAGTAATAAATAAGTAATCAATAATCAACAAATAATCAATAAATAACCAATAATCAATAAATAAATCATCAATAGTTAACACATAAACAATCAATAAATAATCACTAATAAATAAATAAGTAATCAATAATCAACAAATAATCAATGAGTAACCAATAATCAATATATAAAACATCTATAATTCTTAATTAATCAATCAATAAATAATCAATACAACTAGCAGTGTGAGCTAACATAATCAATATGGCTAGTTTGGATTTGCCGTTGAAGGGTTACACCGTCAATGTGAGCATCCCTACTGCTGCTGGAGGAGTAAAGCAAGCTGAGCTAAGCTGACCTGTGCGAGGGGCGCCTGCTGGAAGGTGTGCGGCTGGAAGGCTTTATCTGTGGGGATGGAGGAGCTGCGGGTGATAGGGGGTCCCAGCAGGGCGTCCAGATGTGGGCTGGAGCTGAGGATTGAGGAGGCGGCGGCGGGTGGAGGAGCGACAGGAGACGCGGGGCTGGAGTGAAGCTGCTCCTGCGCTGGAGCCGCCGGAGCCGGGAACGAGGCCTGATCAAACAGACCGAACTCCATGTCCTGAGTGTTGATCAGCTGCAGCATATCTGAACAAACAGAACCGCACACAGTCAGCGATGTGCTCCCACTGAGGCCTGGTTACACTAACAGGCTGTAGGGTTAAAATGCAGAGGTTTAGCTGAGGTTACGCCGTCCGTCCACACCACCCCGGAGTACTCAAGTGCTGAAAACTGAAGCCATTTTGGTGTTTAGCGCTGCTGCTAGTGTCAGTGTGGATGGGGGAAACGGAGACATCTGAAAACAGAGCTGTGGATGCAGACATCTGCCTCTCTGATTGGGGCTTTTCCCTCAATGATACGAGTACAAAACTCAGTCCTGCACCCTCAGACTTCACAAGTTTAGTATGGAAAACAAACTCCTGAGGACACTTGCTGCGTCCAGTGCTTACTTTGTGAATTGTGAGCAGGGCCAGACGGAATCTGCGGGCATTTTTTTGCTATTTCTGCTGAGTATTTTGTTAAAAATCTGCGGATTTATGCAGAATGATTTTAGGAAAATCATAACAAAAAAATGTATGTATAAAATAAAAAGTAACACCTTTTTAACTTTTATTTATGTTTACAAAGCAAATACAATTAGATCGACTTTATTTGGTAAACAAAACAAGTCTTTCGTATAAAATCTCTACTAAAAGACAGAAAATATTACTTTACAAACTGTATTGTAAGTAAATTATATGAATATTTTCATATTAGTCAATATTTTTACTGAAATTAATTTGAAAACTAAATAAATATAAATTTACACACATTTACACCAGTAAATAAACAGAATCAATGAGGGGCTAAAAATCTGCGTGCGCAGATTCCGTGTGGGCCTAATTGTCAGGTCCCGGAACAGATCGGGGTAGCGGATCCGGCGTGCTACCCGAGGATGGAGAGGTGTCGCGGACAAAAGTGGAGAGCAGGCAGGGGGGTGGTCACAGATTGAAGTGAAAAGCAGGAGAAAAAGTGAAGAGGGTTAGGGAGTCGTGGAAGAAAGTGAAAGTGAACAGCGGACAGGGGAGGAGGGTGGTTGAGGAGGGGGATCGGTAAATATATTTATTATAGTATTATATATTTCTATAGAGAAACCTGATCAGACTTCAGAGGTGCCAGATCTGGAGTGTTCCGGCACAAATTAAGCTCTGGCTGCGTCCTAAATGGCACACTACACACTTACACACTCAACAGTACAGTATAGCAGTGTTTCTCAACTGGTGGGTCGCGACCCAAAAGTGGGTCGCAGGAACATTTTCAGTGGGTCGCGGAGTGTGTGGTCAAAAAAAACAACAAAAATGTAAATTTTAACTTGTTTTGCGTATACCGGACTTTTATTTTGAAATGCGCGCGCGACAACCGATCCCATTGGAATCGACGCGGAAAGCATCACGTTGCCGAGCAACACAGAGAGTCCGCTGGTGGAGCTGTCATGTGATAAGATGCTGAAAAAGAAATTCAGTGAAGTGCGATCAAACCCATCGCAATCAGAACTACGTATCTGTGTGAAAGTGGCTTCTCTTCCTTGGTGCAGCTTGAGTCCAAGCAGAGGAACAGGTTGTACATAGAGCAGGATCTTCAGGTAGCACTGTCTACCATCACTCCTGACTGTGAAACTCTTATCACATCAGTAAAGCACATCCTCAGTTCTCTCATTATCTTCCCACATTACTGTTCAGTGAAACAGATGTTTATAACTGCTGTCATATTAGATGTAGAAATGGTTCTGGATGTTTGAATCATTTTACTGTAATGTGCTGGTTTGTTCTGTTCAACAGGATCAGTGTTCATGTTTTATTAACAGTTCAGTTTAGTTTACGGTAACAACCTTTCCTCACCCTGACCGCTGTTTACAGTGTTTGTCATTTTTACTTTGTAATATTTCTATAATTTGACACATTTTGTTAAATGTCAGCAATAAAATATTGTTTATTTGTAAGTCTTGCTGATTTTCTCATGATT
This sequence comes from Danio albolineatus, assembly GCA_903798035.1. Classification (NCBI taxonomy): domain Eukaryota; kingdom Metazoa; phylum Chordata; class Actinopteri; order Cypriniformes; family Danionidae; genus Danio; species Danio albolineatus. Next base: position 402,121 of record CAIGQQ010038027.1, on the reverse strand, counting down.
TTTCTTTCACTATTTGTGTGTGTTAACAAATAAATACAAATTAATTATAATTTCTAAAATTATATTACAGTTCCTAAAAATTTGGGTCGCGGCTTGATGACCATGTAAACATGTGGGTCCCACGGCCAAACCAGTTGACAACCACTGCGGTATAGTATATGTATGTAGAGTGAGCCCAAATGAAACACTAATGGTTTTTTCACTGAGCGGATATCCAAGCCGTTTCCCTGATGACGTTTGACGGTCGCCAAATTAGTGAAATAAATGACCAAACTACCAAATAATACCTGCATGAGTATAACCGCATTCACCATCGGGAGGCGCTATAATCACTCTCGTAAGAGAATACTGCTTTCACAGTCCAAAATAAATAAAGTTATCCAACATGTGCGCCCGATATCTCCGCCACTTCCGCTATGTGCGCAAAGCTGCAGTCGTTGAGTGTGTGAAGTGTCCATCATTACACACTTGATATTACCGGTCAAAGGAGTGCATCATCGGGGTAATTCAAGTGCACTTATTATTGTTAGATTGTTCTGTGTGAACGCACTTATTACACTATTTACACTACACAATGGCTTAGCATAGTGCATAAGTATGCGATTTGGGACGCACCTAGTGTACTTAATAAAGTAATTTTCATCACCCTACCATCTTAACAAAAAAACATGACATAAGGAGCTGGCGATTTTCATTTGGATATTAACTTAACAGACACTAAACATGTTGAGGAGTCGTGTAGCTGCCTCCTTTCATTGTCATTGAAAAATATGAAGCATATCCTGTCTCCTTTGCTGAAGATCAATTAAATAATCAATAAAGGCCATTATAAAAGTATAACATACAATAAATTCATATATTATAGGAAATAAAGGCAAGCAATCAGTCAGTATGCAGAGTCAGTGTGCGTGGTTACATTAATATATTAACCTATCTTTGCGATAAGCCAAAACACGTCACCTGAGAACAAGCAGCAATAACTTCGATTCAAAAGACCATTAGATAGACTACTGAGAGATTTCAGCTGCTGTCTGGGCTTTCACTGCCCAACTACACCTTCCGTTCTTCATGTGTTTAATACTTTTTCCCTGCGACATTTCATTTTCTTACACAGAACTTCATTTGTAAGCTAATGAGATTTGTTTTATTTGCATATTAGGATTTTTTGTGCTTGTTACCAACATCGGATGAAGATTTCAAGTCCACAGCACCTTTAGACCCCACGTCGTATCACGGTATTATGATTACTGCTCTAAATTAAGCTCTTTTATAAGGTCTGGGTAAAATACACAAGCTTTTCCCCCATTGAACACATTATATTTTAGTTTAAGAAACCTGTCATATATATATTTTGGAGCAGTAAACATGTCAGGATGAATCATTTAAAGAAATCATTGAGGCATCTTTCATATTATACCATTTGCATGCATATTACACATGATCACACTACATATTATAATTCACGCACTAATTTTACAAATGATTTAGGTGTAATAACAAGAAAAACGATGATCATAATGAAATAATTATGATTATTTTTATTATTAATATTATGCAGGTTGCATATTATACAATTTACATGCATTTTACATTACATTTTATAATTCATGCATTAATTTTACAATTGATTCAATAATAATAAGGAGAAATATAATAATGATGATTTATTGATTATTATTATTAATAATATTGCATATTAGACTATTACCTGCATATTACAAATGATTACACTACATATTAAATTATACTTCATGCACACATATTACAATAGATTTTATAATAATAATAATAACAATAATAGAAAAATAATAATGATGTTGATAATGAATTAATTGCTATAATTATCATTAATATTATCCACATATACCATTGCATGCATATTACAAATGATTACACTACATATTATATTATAATTCATGCACTAGCTTTACTAATTGATCTAACTGATTCAGATATAATAATAATAAGAAGAAGAAAAATAACAATAATGATGATGAATTAATTATTATTATCATTATTATTACACATATTACACCATTACCTGCATATTACAAATGATTACAGTATATATTATAGTATAGTTCATGCACACATCTTACAATTGATTTAAGTATTATAATAATAATTATGATGATAATAATTATAATTATGTTCATCATCAGTGTGTCTATACCCTGCTGTAATGTTAATTATTTATTATTCATAATAAACTGCTATTAAAGGTGCTAATACAGATGCAAAAAATAAAAAAAACACCTTTAACTGCTCAAAAATATGCTTTCATCCTCGTGACCCCGTTTAACACAAGACTCCTTCACTGTGCACACGCATGGCCTGTGTGTTTGTATGAGGTGATCGCGCTCAGCCAATCAGAGGCCAGGAAACGCCTGACGGGGGTTACTACAGGACACCGTCCGCTTCAGATGGGGGTTACTGTCGGTCACCTACTGTACGTTTATAAAGTACTGCAAAGTACACACCTGAACACAAACACACCACTGCAGCTCCGTTATTAACACAAACCACGATAATTCCGCATTGCAAATAGATGTTTGCGTAAATAAAACGCATTTAAGGTTGATTTACAACACTTATTATGTTTAACTAATATAAATAATTACTATAAAACATAATTGTAATGTTATTAGGTGTTTTTATAAACTGAACAGCCTAATGCAAGCATTTATTATCCACCCTAAAGGAATGTCCGATAATAACCTCGCGTGACGTCACGCCAAAGGGGGCGGGGCTGCTCCCAATGCAACTCCAGCAAGCAGACAATGAAGGCTGTCTACAGTCTAATAACAGCTTTAATAACCACTTTAACATTATAAATGTGTAAATAACACACCTGCACATATCATACATGTTTCTCATGTTAATATTCACTTCCTCAGCATCACCTCATCAACTCATATAAGCAAGATAATCACCTTATATGTGATTCAGCATATATACACTCACACATTGGCCTCATATGACTATAGATATTAAACATAAGGGCGGTTATTATAATAAACACACACATATGCATCTGTACACGCGAGTCTAGCTCATCCTATACAGCATATGCGCGTTCTCGAGCAGAAACGCGGGTGTACGTGAAGGTTGCTTTACCGTCGATGTCATTGAGCAGGACAGTGTCGATATCACTGGGGTCATGGAAAGCCAAACTGGAGTCCAGAGTGTCCAGAGAAGTGTCGTCAAAAGACAGATTCATTGTCCTGGGATGCTCTTTCACAAAGTACTCGAGACAACAACAACAAGAGCGTTATTCCATGTAAACTAGCAACTTCCCGCGCTTTCCGTCAAGGTGAGCATGTTGTCGTGCGACGATTTCACTTGGTTGTCGGTTAGTTCAACTTTTAGTCAGCTCGCGTTCGCGTCCATACTGCTGCTCAACGCAAAGTTGACTTAGGAGTTTTGCTTGGCACGTTAGCGTGCTAGCACTGAGAGCCAGGCAAACGTTTGATTGACGCGCCCGCCGACCAATCAGAGCTCGTGTTTTCAAGTTGACGCTTCATAACATGGCGGGCGCGCTGTCAACAGCCATTCTCTATTTTTCTGTAGTCCTATATTTTATCTTTAAAAAAAACAACAAACAAAGTTTTTAATTGTCAAAAACAATGCTTAAAATGTACATTTTCCCTCAGTTTTTTGTTTTAGTTGTATTTAATTTATTTAATTATTCTTTTTTTTACTATTTTGTTCTTTAAAGTATAATCTGCAAAAAGTAATTAGTATTTCTGTATTTTTTAACGTTTACAGTTAATGTTTACAGTTAATAACTGTTAAATCAGTAATAAAGATAATGACAATGACTTGAGTATGTATTTAATACTCCATCAGATTAATTTGTTCATTCATTCATTCATACATTTTCTTGTCAGCTTAGTCCCTTTATTAATCCGGGGTCGCCACAGCGGAATCAACTGCCAACTTATCCAGCATATTTTTTACGCAGCGGATGCCCTTCCAGCTGCAACCCATCTCTGGGAAACATCCATCCACACACACATTCACACTCATACACTACGGACAATTTAGCCAACCCAATTCACCTGTACCGCATGTGTTTGGACTGTGGGGGAAACCGGAGCACCCGGAGGAAACCCACGCAACCACGGGGAGAACATGCAAACTCCACACAGAAATGCCAACTGACCCAGCCGGGGATCGAACCAGCGACCTTCTTGCTGTGAGGTGAATATGCTACTCACTACGCCACCGTAGCGCCCCCAGATTAATTTGTCTTTGTTTTTATTCGTATGACTTTTCATTGTTAAAGAGAATTATTTGACCTATTTGTCATTGTATGTATATACTGATAACATATATACACTGTTTTGGGGCTTAATAATAATAATAACAAAACAGCTAGTGAGATACTAGCATTGAAATATAATGCTTGAGAGAAAATAATATACATATATAACGCTTGAAAGATTTGCTAACTGCTAATGGAGTTACTTATATGATCCTTTAATTTGTTTTTAACGTGATGTAGGATGGCTTTTGTGTGTTGTTAATATGTTATTTTATATAAACATCTGCAAACAATCTAAACGCTCTTATAACTTTTATCAGTTGATTATTACGTTAATAATGGCTAGTAATTAATAATTAAAGACTCTGAGAGAATTAAAGAATTAAAGAATTAAAGAATCTGAGCGTTGTTCTTATGTGAAATGTGGCGCTCAGGAATATTTTTAAGTTCTCCCTACTCCCAAATAAAATGCTTGACAATTTGCTACTTTAAATAGATGCTCGCAAGTCTTGCCCCGCCTCCGACTTCTGATTGGTCGACTGCTTTAGAACTGACATTGAACATCAAAATACGCTTTGTTTGTTGTGAGTTTGTTCCCACAAGTATAGGGATGGGTATCGTTAAGGTTTTAACGGTATTACTACTTTTATACTGCTTATCGATTCGGTACTTTAACGCTTCTTTTTGTAGTGTTTTTTTTATGTAAAACAAAACTAATCGAACAGAATTAACAACGTTATTATCACGTTTTTAAATGTAAAATAAAACAAAATCAATATTTGTAAAACAAGTATTTTTTTCCTGTAAAAGAGCGTAAAATGGATTAAAGGAAAACGTCTCAGTTTTTAACCATTCTTCTGGAGAAAATCAACATGTTTGACTTTCAATCTGGATCTTTCTTGATTTATTAAGCTCCCTGCAGTTGAAAATACCCTCTTAAAACTCCATTTAAATGCAGTTAAATGAGATAATGTTTATGAATTTTCATTAATGCATTCACATAAATGAGTTAACTGTGTTTTGGGAGTTAACTGTGTTGTTAGTACAGTTTTGGAGCATCTTGCAATGTAAAAATAAGCAGTTTGTTTATAGTTTCTTAATAAGCATAGTTTATTAGGCTATTCATAGGCTATATTTGTAAATACAGCTGATGTAAAAGCATTTTTAATGTTTAAAATTCATTTAGGCCACTGCAGAAAAAAATGCAGTTTTTTTTATTGTTTCAGTTTACTATAACCCTCTATGTGAAGCTGCTTTGGCACAATCTACATTGTAAACACACAATACAAAGGTGAATTGAAATGAATTGAATAACTGTTCGGTTTGTTCTCTAAGACTTATTGAGCGTTAATAAAACACTGTATTTTAACATATTCTCCTTATTTCCACGTTTCTGAGTTTTTTTTATGATTTAATTGTATTTATTTGACTGTGTGAATGTGTCCTGCGCTTGTTTGTGTGGTGTACAGTGTGCTGTTAATGTTAAATACACAATAAATACTTTTGTTTACAAAATGTCAGTGGGCAACGGCGTGGTCGGGACTTCAGAGGGCTTGTCTCCGCTAGCCAATCAGAATCGAGCAGGGGTGGGATCTAGACGATCACGTTAGGTTGAGCCCTAGCGATGACTCCGCCTGTAGAACCAGAGAAACCAGCCAATGGGGAGCCAGAAAGCGTGTGGGGTGATGTGACGTCACGCGTGTGGCTCCGCGGTTACATCATGTGTTTCTCTGCTAGAATCAGATTATAAAGCAGAAGGAGATGTATATTTCTGATATTTATATATTAATAAAACACATCACAGGTGTATAAATCATTCTAGCAGACGCACAACTGATGATAAACACTGGAAAATGAAAATAAACACGTCCATGGGATGGATTGACCTGTTAGCTGACTGTGTTTGTAGTGTGTCAGTGGTGGAGGTGTCTCATATATGGTGAACTCATGCACTGATATAGATAACAGCACACAGGTGAAGTGTGTCAGTGACCGAGAGTAACACCAGCGCGCGCACACACACACACACACACACACACAGACAGAGAGAGAGAGAGAGAGAGGTTTCAGTGGTTGAAGGGTCACATCAGCATTACAGACAGACACTGTTCAAATTAACATGAAGTATTTACTAATATTCATCCTTCCATCTCTGTAAATCTCTAAATCCCTCTATCCATCCATTAATCTATTCACCAATCCATCATCCATCCATCTCCCTATCCATCAATCCATCTCTCCATCCATCCATCAATCTAAATCCATCCATCTGTCATCTCTCTATTCATCAATCCATCATCCATCATCCATCTCTCTCTTCATCCATCCATCAATCCATCATCCATCAATCCATTTCTCTTAAAATCCATCCATCATCCATCTATCTATCCACCTATATGCCATACTTCTGTCTATCCATTCGTCTCTCTATCAGTTCATCCATCCATCTCTCTATTTACAATCCATCATTCATCCATCTCCCTATACATACATTCAGCGATTCACCGCTCTCTCTCTCCATCCATCCATCTTCAATCCCTCTATCTATTAATCTATCAACCAATCTTTCATCCATCCATCTCTCTATCCATCCATCCATCCATTTCTCTATAAATCCATCCATCATCATCCATCCATCTCTCTATTTACAATCCATCATTCATACATCTCCCT
>CAIGQQ010038027.1:303348-325042 GCA_903798035.1 Danio albolineatus | reverse complement strand
GACTTCCATAATATTGGCTTTAATTCATTGTAGTAAGATTTGCATGTGTGTTTTCTGCAGCGACAACTAAAGAAGAAGTTTCCTCCATCAAACCCCTTTAAGCGTTCAGGACGGATTGTTCCCGAATTTAAAGGTAAAGTGTCTTTCTGTTGATCTTTCTGTTGTTTTCATTGGGCGTTAAAAGGTCAGTTCACCCAAAAAATGAACATTAACTCACTATTTACTCCTCCTCAAGTGGTTATAAATAAGTTGTGATAACTTTTAATTGTGTTAAAATAAGCATAAGTATTTTATATATATATATATATATATATATTTATAAATTATATATTTAATTTGTGTTTTATGCACAGTATGTGTGTGTGTTCATACATATTTACATAAATAAACAGTACGCATGGATATCATGGATATGGATTATATAAAAACAAACCTTTGTATTTTTGTATTTAACTTTTGTAATGCAAACTGCTCGATAAGTGTATATAAATATATGCATTACTATACTGTTGACATTTATATATATATATATATAAATGATATATAAATGTAAATATATTTATTTTATATTTTATGTACAGTATTGTATACATAAATACACAGTATGCACGTACATACTATGCAAATACAAACGTTTTGATACGTATAAATATATGCACAAATATATAAATATAAATCTTTCAATGTGTGTATATAAACGTAACTATATAATAGAAAACATTTATATATATATATATATATATATATATATATATGTGTGTGTGTGTGTGTGTGTGTGTAAATATATTGTATTTTATGTACAGTATATGTGTGTTTATACATATATATATATAGTATTATACACATGTATGCATTGTAAATACAAACCTTTGAATGCTAATAACCGTTAAAGAGCACTAATATATAGATATTCATGTATGTATATTTGCTGTATGTGCAGAAGTGCGAGTGCAGAAACGCATGCAGAAGTGGAGCGGCAGTAAATCAGTGCTGCGACTGAAGGCTCTGGAGGAATACTGCGGTAAACTGCTGAAGAGCGACCCGCAGGTCTGCCGCAGCTCAGAGCTCATACAGTTCCTGCTTCCCAAAGCGCACGACCTCAACGCTGACTTCGCCAAAAACTGGTACACTCATACTAATATTAGCGAGTAGATTTAAGAATGATTGGTCACGCTTTGTTTCAAGATGTCGCTGTTAACGAACTGTTAATTACGATTTTTGTCGATATTTGGAAGTAAATTGTGCATTTTATTAATCAATGTTTGACGTAATCTCAGCTAAAACAAGGGGGCGGGGCATATATTTACAACTCCCCCTTTTTTTAAACAGCCAATAGCATTGTTTTGAGCTCAAGCGCATCATATGAACAGCCAGTGAGAAGAAGGGGGCGGGGCATGCCAGACACTAGAGATAATTTGATTGGTCGGTAGATTTAGGCGGAACTGTATACTGTAGATGTTTATATTATCATATATATCTTCTAAATGTGAATTTTGTCACTGTTTTGGAGGCACTAGATTATAGATATCCTTAAGAGTAACGTGCTCTGAAGTCAATGGCGCAGGGTTTTTATTTGTTAAGAGTTTGTTAGCGTTATGCGTGTTAGTGAATCTAAAGTACATGCATATTGCTTATTATACACACAGGGATGTACAGCAATGCACAAGTATCTATAATAAAGTATAAATATAAAAAAAACTAAAGCATTAAATGTAAAATATATATATATTATTGTCTACATAAATATATGAGTACATTGTTTTGATTAATTTTTGTTTAAATTCATCCATTTGTCAGTTTTAGAGACGTATGAATCACTATGTAGGTGCATAGCTGTAGGAAAGTGTGGGATAGAACTCACACTTCGCTATTATTTTTGATTTATTCCTTTGCTGCAAATTAAAGCTGAATTAAAAAATAGTTTTGACACAAATCTTTGTATCTAACAAACTAAATTAGGAAATAGGGCTGTACAATATATGGTTTCAGCATCAATATCGCATTGTGATCCTTTGTAGTAGTCACATCAAAGCTATCTCACGGCCAATTCGTAACTTCTTAAAAAGTGGCTAATTCATATGAATTCGTACAATGTAATTTGTACTTTTCAGTACGAATTGCTCATCAACCAATGACGGTTGTGTTTAGGGGTGGGGTTAGGTGCCACGCCTCCTTTTTTAAATCGTACATTTTTGTACGACTGAACTAGCCACTAAACTGCCAAAACGTAAAATACTTACGTTTTCTCGTGAGATCAGGCTGGTCACATCGCAGGATATCTTCTGAGTTTGTATTATAATTTATCATTTTTAAGTTATCAAATGATGATTTTAAAAGCGTTCAGGCATAAGATATAGTACTATTTGTGACTGAATAAATGATTAATTTGATTAAAATATTTTTATGGTTCAGTTACTGTACTTGAATACTGTCAAGTCATCTGGTAAAACTGTATTCGTATCGCAATATAAATATACAAAATAAAAACATGACAATGTTAGATTTTTCCATTATTGTGCAGCCTAAACGTGCAAATTAAATATGCAATAATGGAGTGCGCCCATTTCCTTAATCTCCGGTTGAATATAAGATTCTCGTTCTATTAATGATCTTTAACCGATTTCTCGCTAGCATTCAGTTTTTCCGCTTATGAAGTCTGCTATGTGAATAGCAAATACACAAAAGCGATACACAGCTGACTCTTAAAGGGGATAGATGATGAGACTCTGATTGATTAATGCACATTATGCCCAAAACACACCCATAACTGACTTTTACACTATGCGCCTGGTTCACAGACTGTTTTGCCTCTCCTAAAAATAGCAAAAGACTTGCTCTAAGCCCACCTATGCAATCCGCTTTAGACTTTGTGCTAATTTTAATGTCTTTTATTTAATCTAGATCAGTGGTTCTCAAACTGTGGTACGCGTACCACTAGTGGTACACAAGCTTCCTTCTAGTGGTACACGGAGGAATCGGGGAATAATTAAAGTAAAAAAAATGAACACACTTTTAACCCTTTGACACGTACAATAACACTGATGTGATCAGTAAATTGATTTTAATATGCTAAACATTTTATTTAAGTGATCTACGCAGTGCTGTAACTGCTTAATTAGGACTACTTTGCTAATGTACTTCGACACCGGTTATTATGGTGGTACTTGGAGAGACAATTTCTTTCTGAGGTGGTACTTGGTGAAAAAAGCTTGAGAACCCCTGATCTAGATCATTAAAACAGAGCCCAGAGTGTGATGGAGTTGTTCAGAATGCATAAAGGTTGTGTTTTGTTGTGCAGTATCGTGATCATGCCGTCAGATGTTACTCTGGGCAGCAGTAAAGCTGAATCCAGCAGTGGTGTTACTCAACCCTTCGTGACGGAAACGTACCGCTGCATCGCTAACTACGAGACCAAAGACACCAAGAACAGACCCTTCAAGGTGGCAGTGGACGAGACTGTGGACGTGCTCATCAAGGATCAGAAAGGTGAGAGAAATCATTAGTGCCCCCATATTCTGGTGGTATTTATCGCGGTCTCTTTGTGACTGTGGGTATTTAATTGGTAATTGTGATGAGACCATTTTAAGATTGTTTTGTTTTATATGGAGTATACCATGGTGTGAGATAATAAATGTGTACGTCTTGTCTCGAATCATAGTCTTGAATCAGAAACGAACCAGCAGAGTCCTTCATATCCTTGTAAATTTTGTGTTTATCAGCAAGTGTTTCCTTATATGCTCCTGAGTAACACCCTAGGTGGCATCGTCGGGTTCTATTCTAATATCCTATAGCCGAGGGTTACACTCAGTTTACTTTTTAATTTGCATATTATATCAACACTAAGCAATTTACTTAGTTTTTATCTTATTTCTGGTCCAAATATCTAAGCATTCTTAAATCAAGAAGTATTTTATAGACAAGCAAAAATTATATAGTGTTGTTGTCAGAAATAATGAGTCAAAATGAAGTAAACAAGCAAGATTATTCCGCTTTCTCCATTATTTTGCTTGTTTTAAGGAAAAAATAACTTCATTTTGACTCATTATTTCTGAAAACATCACAATATTTAATATTTGTCCCGAAAAATCTTCTTGATTTGAGAGTTTTTAGATATTTGGACTAGAAACAAGACAAAACCGTCCTATAAAAAAGCTGTATAACATACCTGCACACACATTTTTATATTTTTTATTCTCTATTTACCTTTAATTGCATTATTATTTGTGTTTTCGTCCTGTCCTGTTGTTAAACTGTGGAAACTTCTGTCACTCAAGTCCTATATGTGTAAACACGCTATAATAACTACACTATGACTAACATGTTTGGTGATACAGATCTGATATCATGTGCACTTCAAAATATAGTGAACAATTACCAATTATTGACACTTTTAGAGTGTATTTAAGAATATTCAGATTATATTTGCTTTTTTTTTATAAACAACTGAAGATTTATCAACATTTTTTGCACATTAATCTGACTCACGATGGTGAAAATCCTGATTATTTACAGTCCTTTTGTTTATTAACTGTACAGTGAAGTTCACTTGTTAACATCAGTTATTTAAACTAAAGTCAAGGTAATAACAACTACGAAAGCCTTAATTAATCTAACCTGATGTTCATTTATTAGGAAAATCCTAATGCATTTAAAAAGTTGTAATTGTTTTATTAAATGGAGTAAACAAGTAATACAGATAAGATGTTTTCTCCTATCACTATATTATGGCTTCTTCTCACTGTTGATTTTAATGCATTAACATTTACTGAGACGTTATTATGAAGTGTTTTCTACTTTATAATATATACTATAATATTAATATAATATATATCCTTTTGCAATTTAATTAAAACACACCCATAATTGACTTTTACACTATGCGCCTGGTTCACAGACTGTTTTGCCTCTTCTTAAAAATAGCAAAAGACATGCTCTAAGCCCACCTGTGCCATCCGCTTTAGCCTTTTTGCTAATTTTAATGTCTTTTTTAAATGTAGATCAATAAAACAGAGCTCAGAGTGTGATGGAGTTGTTCAAAATGCCTAAATGTTGCGTATTTACTCTGAACATGTATATACAATAAAGCGATACACACTGAATATGGTTATTAATATATGTTAATGTAATGTTTTGTTTGCTTGTTAAGTCAGTGATCAATACCATATATCGTGATAAAAGCTTCATAGATTAAACGCAACAAGACAGTTAAAGGCTAATCTTCATTGTTTGCTAATGTGGACGCTCCTGTTTTTGGTCTCAGGTTGGTGGCTTGTAGAGAACGAAAGCAAGCATCTGGCCTGGTTTCCAGCTCCGTACCTAGAAAGAGCCGAAATGGCGGACGACGGCCCCGACCAGATGGATAACGAAAGTAAGAGTGGTTCATCTGGAAATAAAACCAGTTATTGCATAAAACCAGTCGTGCATTCCTGCACAAACCACAGATTATATAACCTCATTACTTCTCTTTCACTCTCAGTGGAATGAGGTTAGAGAGGATTAGACAGCTTTGCTCAACTCTGGCCCTCGGGAGTTCTCTGTAGAAAGACCAACTCAGACTCGAACCAGCGTCCTTCTTGCTGTGAGGCGACAGTGTTATCCACCGTGCCGCCCATTGCAGTTATACATCGAAAGTATTCTAAGCGAATCTCCTCGTGTTTCCGATCTGCAGGTGTTTTCTATGTGGCCTCCAAAGCTTATAAAGCCGTGAACAGTGATGAGCTGTCAGTGGAGCTGGGCTCGGTGGTGGAGGTGCTGCAGAAGTCTGACAACGGCTGGTGGATCGTCAGGTAATCCTGCACTTCATCTACTGACTGATGAACCCGCTCAACCTACCGGTTACGTATCTAGCTGCCGGACATACCTGAAGTGCATTGTTAGCGTGCAGACAAAGCAAAAACTGGCACTCGCTTTACATTCCCTTTGTGTTTATAAACTAGTTTTGGCAGACAGCGTGTCTTGTTTACCTGGACAGAGTGAAACTGACTTAACTGGTGATATTATATAAGCTCTGACATTCCTGAAGCGCTTCTCCAGCATCGGTGTCTTTGTGTGACAGCAGCAGATTGTCCTGTGGTTATTCACTGAAGCTTTTATCATCATACAGTTGAGGGCAGAAGTATTCACCCCCTGTGAAACTTTTATACTTCTTCAGACATTCCCGCATGATGTTTCTCAGATTCAGGAGTTTCTCTCAGTATCTCCTCTAATGTTTGTTCTTCTGAAGAAAGTCTTATTTGCTTTATTTCAGCTAGAATAAAAGCAGCTTTAAACCCATTTTAAGGTTAATATTATTCTAGTGTTGGATTGTCTCCCGAACAAACCACTGTTATACAATGACTCGCCTAATTACCCGACCTTAACCTTATTGAGCTAGTGAAGCCTTTAAATGTGACTGTAAGCTGAATGCTAGTGTCCTGAAGAATATCTAGGCTAATATTATGTGCTGTCATCATGGTGAAGATAAACACACCAGCTATTAGACATGAGTTATTAACACTAGTATGATTAGAAATGTGTTGAAGAAATCTGCTCTCCAATAAACAGAGATTGGGGAAAAATATATATACAGAAGAAGACTTCTTTCTTACTCAGTTGCCTTTAATTTTATTCCCAATAAATTTACTGCAGCCTGTGCTAAAGCAACTAAACTTTAAAAGTTGTTTTTTTTGTCTAGCTTAATAGAAAGAAACTAATTCAGTGTCAGAATGAATGAAATGATGAAAGAAAAATCTTCATAAAGATCAGCTCACGCTTCATTTAATCCAGTACTATTAGACATCACAGATATAAGAAAGTCCTTAGTAGTCCTAGTAAAATCCATTTACTAGGGCACGTGCCCCAGTAAAAATCGCCAGTGCCCCGGTAAATGCTTTGAGACACTAGGGCTTGCACGACTGCTGGTTTCTGCTAATCGATTTCTTTTCAAAACAATACTGGAGTAACTCGACTAGCCGTGGTTCAGCTACTAGTTAAAAAGACACACAGAAATCCTCCTCAATACACGTTTTATTAACTCATATCCAAATGCATCGATTTCACAAGCCTAACATAAACTGACAAAACTTTATATTACTTTAAGTTACAGAGTAATATATAAATAAAAGCTGCTTGCAACACTATCATTTAACATCTGCGTCATAAGCTTCCTGTATATGCGAAGTGAACTCGTGGTTATCCTGCAATACTTTAATAAGCTATTACAGTAACTTTATTATTTAACATGTTTTCAGCAGTAATAAGAACTAAGTGAACTTAAACCAATTCATAAAGACAAAGGTAGTTCTCGTCAACAATACAGCTGACCCAAAGCGAAATAAATAATATATTAATAACACTAACGAAAAAAGAAAAAAGCTGTATGGTTATCATTACATTTTAATTCTACATTTAATAAGTAAAAGTAGCCACACCCGACACCTAAAATGCGTCTTGCAGCTCATATTCATAAAGCAGTATTCATAAAACGAATTAATTAAAATTACTAATTAAATTACTAATTAAATCAAATTACTCTGCGCTAGGCTGAATCTCATTCATTCATTTAATATCTGCTACATTTCAACCGTTATTAAAATAACAAAATGAACGAATATATTACTTCAACTGGCCTGAAGATTATGCAGACGACCATGTGTGCGCAAGTAATAGGCTGATGTACAACAAATAGTCTGATTAAAAAACAATAACTCTATGTTTAAGTTTCCAGCAATGATAACAGGAATGAACATTATTTTGGTTCAGAAAAGAAATAGTTCAACAAGCGCCAATAGCCTACAAAACGAAACGGAAAATAAATAATAAATAAGCTATTTATAAATAAATAAAAAATATATATATTCAAATAATAAATAAAATATTTGTTGACACAGTAAACAAACAAACGACTGCATGATACATTAACATGCAAACATAATGTAGCCTACGGGAAAATGTATTTCATATTTAAAAGTATTTAATAGCAACGCAACTATGAATAAAAATCCTCAGCTGTAGTTGGAAGCTTTAACCTTGGGTCGTGGTGTTTGTTGAATACGTTTGTCGTTTTGATGTCCTTTATAAACGCACGCTCGAGTAGTCGATTGTTTCTGAGAGCGCCGACTAGTGGTTGAAGTAGTTGATCGCTCCACTAGTCGACTAGTCTATGCAAGCCCCATGAGATACGCACTCACTTACTTTATATGCAAGTGTATTTGTTAGGAGTGGTAATCCTGTAATAAACACCTTAAAGTAATGTAGCGTCAAAGCAATGTAGTTTAATCAACAAGCAAACTAAGACCACACACCGCTCCTCCTTGACACTGACACGCTACTCTGCTCCCTGTGTAAGCCAGCGTCTTAATAATATTGAAATTGCATCTTAATGATATTAGCAGGTATAAACAGCACGCACATGCTCTCTCTCTCTCGCTCTCTCTGTCGGTCTGTCACAGCTGATTCAGTGGAGGTCTAGAAAAACTAACATGTAAAAAACTGACAAAAATCCGCACAAATATGCGCAAGTATTTATGGTTTTTACTTTGTAATATTTCTAGAATTTGATACATTTTGTTAAATGCAACAATAAAATATTGGGTCGCGGCTTGATGACCATGTAAAAATGTGTGTCCCGTGGCCAAACCAGTTGAGAACCACTGATCTAGAGCTCCTTCGCAGGACTCGTCACTTGTAAACACTCCATCAGGCTTGTGCGGCTAAGCGTCGTTTTACGTGTAGTTACATTTTTTGAGAGGTGCGCGTCAGCCACGGTTACCATGTGCAGTCTGCGCCGAAGCATACGCGTGCTTGATGCAGAAGTATAAATCTGCCTAAAGGCCCGTACACACCGAGACGTTTTTCGGTCGCGTTTTCGGTCGCCTTTTAATGCCTTGTGACTAAATAAAGGGCGCCAATGTGATCGTGCACATCAACGTGCAAACGCAAAAGCATCATTTTTAAAGAAACGCCTCATGCTCGTTTATTTGTTTTGACGTGCCGCATGAACGTGGTGCTGCTGACTGCACTGGTATCCAAACGAAAAGTGCTGTATGATAAACGAGGCGTCGACATTGTTTTAATCGCCAGTGACTTCAACAAAGACCACAGAATCACTGTTGATTAGTGATTGAAGCTCTTTGACAACAAGCATGTCGACTTTCTCTCTTCTTCTACTGTGTTTTCAAGCGGGTGTCAGAAGCGTAAAGTTGTGTAGCGCCACCCTGTGCACTGGGATCTATCTGTTTTCATTAAGTGCCATCTATTCAGTGGAGGTCTAGAAAAACTAACATGTAAAATACTGACAAAAATCCGCACAAATATTGCTCTGCAAACAGCAAAACTAGTTTAAATATAGGCCTACCTTGGCAAATGACCATGGAATAAGCGGGATAATCAACGGCTTGCCGTGTGTTAAAGGATTATAATGCACTTCGCGGAGGCGACCACACTTTGCTGTTCATTATGTGGTCCTTTGCCTCCACGTCGTGCATTAAAACCCTTTAACGCACAGCAAGCCGTTGATTATCCCTTACATATACACTTAGTTTAAGAGTATGCACCCTATTTCACCAAGCTCCGCCCACTTTATCACATCTGGCCACACCCCTGAATCTCTGTATTCACTATATCAGCACTGTACATGTTCATCATCAGCATATATTAAACATTCACTAAAACATCATCATATCTCTGCTCTCAGGTACAATCGAAAGGCAGGATACGTCCCATCCATGTACCTACAGCCGCACAACAACCCTCGGATTCGCCTGGCGTCCACTCAGAAGGAGATATCCCGCTCTACTCTTGATTTAGCACAGCTCCAGCATTCCGAACGCCAAACCCTGCAGGCCCCCAGACTCCGAGAGCTCAGCAGATCTCAAGGAAACCTGCTGCTGCAGCCTCCAGGAATCAGCACTGGAGATAGACTGAAGTCCCGTTCGCTGGGGCGACTTCCAGACGCTAACGCGGCGCCAATGAGCGCTCCGTCCATCCGGGTGGAGTTCGCGGAGAGCGGCAAACAGAGCAGTCTGAGTGACGACAGCGAAGAGTTCAGCGACGACAGCAGCTTCTCCTGCGGCGATTCGCTTAGCCGCTCGGACGCAGAGGAGTGTTTCCGGCGGAGTCGCACCCCGACTGCAGAAAGCCTGAGTCCTGAGAGCGCAGGGGGGATTATGGGTAGCAGGTCAGATCCGTGTCTTAATAAAACGCCGTCCACTCCCAAAGTACCGCCCAGACCCCACGCTCAGGAGATCCTGACCCGCTGCACCACTGTCACTCGCAAGAACATGCAGAGAAACAGCTAGCGCAGATCATTAGCTGCGTTTACATACAGTAATGCTAATTACATCTATAAGCAAACTGAATACAGCAGCGTTTCCGTCCAATGAGAGCACTGGAAGAAACATGAGTCAGAAAAATGTAGATAATATTATTATAACATCTATAATCTTCTTAGTCTATGCTGACATTATCTTCAGCAGCTCTAATGGCTAATGGACAGACGGCTGCTTCTCACCCAGGGCTGCTGTTTATGCTAATGAGGGGCACTAGTGGGCGTGGCTTTCCACCTCTGATGACACCATACAAAAGGGAGAATGTCAATCACAGTGTGTCATTCATTTCGTTTCTGTTTAAACCCCTCATTAAAGTGATCTCAGCATAATAGGCGCCCTTTAATCATATCAGCCCCTTTAGGTGTGAGTTTGTAGAGTGGCTAAACGTAGTATTGGTAACCTAGCAACCAACAATAAACAAGAAGGGCATCATGGAGACAGCTGTGGTTTAAATGTTACATTAACGATTCCCATTCTGGTTTATACTTCTGCATGGAGTGATCGGCGTGACCCACGGCGTCGTGCATTTAAACTTCTGCGTGCTCTTGTGTTGCTCTGCAATAACACTTCCGAAACACTAGCTGGCAGTAGGTGTGTATGCTCCTCTTTCTTCGCTGGGGTTTTGTTTGTTCTGAACGCTACCTTAATGTGCAAGTAGCTCAAACTCTATCATTTTGAGGCGGGAACCGGCGGACGCGCAACAACTTTAATCATAATGTAAACACAAAAAAACAGTGTCCATCTAGAGCAGTGTTTCTCAACTGGTGGGTCGCGACCCAAAAGTGGGCCGCGGGAACATTTTTAGTGGGTCGCGGAGTGCGTAGTCAAAAAAATAAAAATAATAATTATTATTATTTTGCTTATACCGGACTTTTATTTTGAAATGCGCCGCGACAACAGTTCAGTTTATTTCGGTAACTGAACATTTCTCTACCCTAACCGCTGTTTACAGTATTTATCGTATTTACTTTGTAATATTTCTAGAATTTGATACATTTTGTTAAATGCAACAATAAAATATTGGGTCGCGGCTTGATGACCATGTAAAAATGTGGGTCCTGTGGCCAAACCAGTTTAGAACCACTGATCTAGAGCTCCTTCGCAGGACTCGTCACTTGTAAACACTCCATCAGGCTTGTGCGGCTAAGCGTCGTTTTAACGTGTAGTTACATTTTTTGAGAGGTGCGCGTCAGCCACGGTTACCATGCGCAGTCTGCGCCGAAGCATACGCGTGCTTGATGCAGAAGTATAAATCTGCCTAAAGGCCCGTACACACCGAGACGTTTTCGGTCGCCTTTTAATGCCTTGTAAATAAATAAAGGGCGCCAATGTGATCGTGCACATCAACGTGCAAACGCAAAAGCATCATTTTTAAAGAAACGCCTCGTGCTCGTTTGTTTGTTTTGACGTGCCGCATGAACGTGGTGCTGCTGACTGCACTGGAATCCAAACGAAAAGTGCTGTATGATAAACGAGGCGTCGACATTGTTTTAATCTCCAGTGACTTCAACAAAGACCACAGAATCACTGTTGATTAGTGATTGAAGCTCTTTGACAACAAGCATGTCGACTTTCTCTCTTCTTCTACTGTGTTTTCAAGCGGGTGTCAGAAGCGTAAAGTTGTGTAGCGCCACCCTGTGCACCGGGATCTATCTGTTTTCATTAACAGCGAGGAGTGATTCTGCACACTCTTCTGCTCGACGCCAGTGGAAATCGCTTGGGTTTGAATGCAGAAAAACGTCTCGTAAAGCGCTGACGATAAACGCAAACGAAAAGCGTCCAGGTGTGTACGAGCCTCTAGCCTCCAGAAACACCTCAAGAGAGCGTAAAAAACATCGTTTGTATTCATTAAAGGATTTTTATCTGAAATCGCCACTTTCCATTAGTCGTTTCTCATGCGAAGCTACTAAATATGCAGTAATACAGGCTGATGTTGACACTGTTATTCTGTTACTGCTCAGTTTTTATGTCTGAATCTGAATATTGTGAATGTTACGAATGTTTCTTGTCACAAATAAATGTTGATTTATTAATAATTTCCTTTTTTTGTCGAACAAAATGATAAACACACATTTATATATATATAAAACAGGGGTGCCCAAACGTTTGTTATGAAGGGCCAAAAACTGAAGGTAATTGAGGGCCGTGGGCCAAAAGTAAACATACTAAATCTGCACTGTGAATAATGCAGGGTTCCACGCAGTCCGTTCAGGTCGTCCCAAACCAAATCCATTGAGTCAACACATTTAAGTGGATAAAACATTCAAAAATTAAGTTATCCCAAAGGAAATCTCAAGAATTGTGTTCAACTCATTTAAAAAGTAGCAAAAATTTGAGTCTTTACTACATTCATGTTGCCATGAGTAATTTCTTAATTTATTTGATATTATTAATGTATAGATTTAATCATATTAAATAATGCAACAGACTTTTTTTTACTTACTGATTACAATAAAAACATAATTAATTTTTTGAACACAGTGGAGATCACTGGCGAACACACTAGTAAAGCTGCACCTGCCTCTGCTGATGTTCAATTCAATTCAGCTTTATTTCTCTAGCGCTTTTACAATGTAGATTGTGTCAAAGCAGCTTCACATAGAAGATTACAGTAGATTGAAAGTGTCAGTCCAGTGTTCAGTGTTGGAGTTCAGTTCAGTGTTGTTTAATATTCACTACTTAGAGTCCAAACACAGTCCAAACTGCTCTAGCTGCAGTCTAGGCGCTGGAGGCTGGAGAACTCGAGGCTCGTCTGTCCTTGGAGGGTCACACGAATCAGTCTCATGCTTGCTACTCCGCCAAGCAGCTGCTCAGGATACGGCCTGGTCCAGGATTATGGAACCTTGGGAGCGTCTCGTCGCGGGTCTTGGATCGCATCAATGGCGCTGCATAGTCTCTGGGGGCCTCAGGATGAGCCTCCCCAGGTGGTGTCTTCTGCTGTGTCTTCTCTCCATTAGTGATGGTGTTTTATTTTAGGAAATCTGATTCATTTACAATATTTAGTTGAAACATTTAGTCTCAGTCTTCTGTTTGTATTTCAACAATAAAACACCACCAGAAAGACTACCTCTCTTCTAAGACTGGGGGCCCTAGTTTGGGCATCTCTGATCTATAACTACACTCAACAGGATATTCATCACAGGTTTTTCAGTTTTTCCACACTGGAAAGATCTTGTTTGTGCCTTATCTGCATGCACATGTCCACACTCCAGGGTTTCAGTCTGAACTCTCTTTATTTTCACCATGTACATATGAAATCAATGAATGCCTGAGCAGTTAGTGAGATCTCTTCATCTGTGTTGGAGATCATCTACTGTAGAAGGAGACGTCTAAAATATCAGATTACTTCCTTACTGAGAGATGTGTTCCTGTGGGATTATCACACTATCAAGGGCACTTCATAGTGAATGTCATATTGCAGCGTCGTTCCAATCCACTGTAGTGCTCAAAACCGGCCAATTAAGTAAGGGCCCTTAGGTATGAGGGATTTCTGATGCACCATTTGGGACGCACCAATGTTATGTTATAATGCGAAGTGACCCAAATGTGTAGTATTTAGAGTAGAAAATCAAAGTGCGGCCGTCATGGTGGTGCAGTGGGTAGCACAATCACCTCACAGCAAGAAGGTCACTGGTTCAAGCCTCAGCTGCACTATAGGGGAATTGATGAACTTAATTGGCTGTATGAGTGTGTGTGTGTGAATGAGTGTTGGTTTGCAGCTGGAAGGGCATTCGCTGTGTAAAACATGCTGGAATAATTGGCGGTTCATTCCACTGTGGTGACCTCTGATTAATAAAGGGACTAAGCCGAAAAAAATAAATGAAAATCTAAGCACAGATAATATTGCTGTCATTACATTGTGTGCTTGGACGTGAATCCAGTTAGAGCGGTGTGTGTGTGTGTGTGTGTGTGTGTGTGTGTGTGTGTGTTCAATCTCCAGCATTCAGGGTTTTTCTGCGCACACATTACTCACTGCTTACACAAGATCAACACACAAGGAACAGAAAGAGGAGTGTGTTCAGCGATTGATTTCCTGGACGCTCAGCGTTAGATATTAAAGAACCGTCTGGCATCAACACAAGCTGTGTGTGTGTGTGTGTGTGTGTGTGTGTGAAGTCAAACATCGCCCGCATAACACAAACACTCTTCATAACAACACACTGCTCTTAAAGAGACAGTACACCCAAAAACAACATTCACTCACACTCCGGTGATTGTAAACCTTTATGAGCTTGACTTACAGTTGATTTTGTATGTAAATAATTATACTCTATATTAGCCCTTTTTTATTATTATTTATGTATTTATTGATTGATTTATTTTTCCTGTTATTATTATTATTTTCCAAGTTTTGCATGTTGTCCTGGAGTTATTTTGATTTAATGTGACGTTCAGATGTTTAAATGACGTGTTTTAATGTTGAGAAACCCCCCAAAAAATAAATAAATAAAAAATAAAAACCTTTATGAGCTGTACACAAAAGAAGATACTTTGAAGAATGCTGAAAACCAGTAACCATCGACATAATATTAGGGTCAGACTTTATTTTGATGGTCCGTTTGTTGAATTTAAGTTACATGTCCACTAATTCTCATTAGATTATAAGTAGACTGTTAGGTTGGGGTTAGGGCTGGTGTAAGTTGATATGTACTTGCTAAGTTTCTTATAATATATTATATTATATAATTCTTATATAATTTCTTATTATACATTTAACATTCAGTTAAATGTCAGTTGAATGTCAGTATCAGCAGATATTAAGCAGACAGTCTACTGATACTCAAATGGACCGTCAAAATAGTGTTACCAATATTAGTTTTTTATGGAAGTCGATGGTTACCGGTTTTCAGCATTCTTCAAAGCATCTTCTTTAGTGTTCAACAGAACTCATAACTGCTTATAATCACTTGAAGGGGCGTAAACGGTGCGTAAATATTCATTTTTGAGTGAACTGACCCTTTATATTCTTACTAGATTGTGGTAGATGACAGCTAAACCAAATTATTACCAAAAGCTGAACCGTTTCCAAGCATAATGAAACAAACTCCTCATTTCCGAGACAGAAACACCGAGCATGTTTACTTGAAAGATGACCAAACGCCTACAGAAAACCCCCAGTGAGTGTTCTGCAAATGCTGTGGTGATACAAGCAGAAAAACTCTTTATTATTGCTATTATTACGCCCAAAGCAGATCAGAAATGATCCATCAGCTCAATATACAGCACTGAATATAAAGGACTTTAGATTGATTGACAGCAGCAGGAGCCAATCAGCTCGCAGATACAGAATATACCAGAACTGATCCATCACTCAATATAAAAGACTCCAGATTGATTGATTGACAGCTGCAGGAGCCAATCAGCTCACAGATACAGTTCGCTGGAGGACAGGAGCTGCGGGTTTGCTGGGAAACTCTTCATCCTCGTCTTCACTGCACTCTAAAAGCTGATCTACAGCATTACTGAGTTTCCCAGGAGCAGTTTTAGACGTGCAGACGGCTTCATCTTCGTGCAGATGCTGCGCTGAGTCCTGCATTTCTTCATCTTCCTCCTCCTCTTCTTCTTCTGTGGGCTGCATGGGCTGTTTGTCTGTGATGAAGACTGACTGAACACCTTCATCTTCTTCTTCATCCATGTTCACACTGTAGAAACACACGAGAGCAGGTGTATTAAAGACCCAAATCTCATGTTTTGGGTGGTGCATTTGATTAAGTTTAAAAACGTGGAGTCAGATCAGTGTCAAAAACAATAATAATAATATATTTACTTAACAACAACGCGCACAGCACAGTTTACGTTTACAAAACACACTCCGTACATTTCAAAACACTATTCATAAATAAACAGACGGTGAATTCACAAATAAAAATAAATAGCATTATAAATATAATAAATATTTAACCAAATTAACTGTAATTGCGAACTTACGAATTGGGTCTTAATTTATGAACTGTATTTGTGTTCACGTATTTACGAACTGTATTTGTGTAATAACGAATATTCCTAATTTATAAATTGTGTTTGTGTATTTACGAATTGTGTTTTAAACTTACAAATTGTATTTGTATAATTTTGAACTGTTTTAATTTACGAATTGTATTTATGTATTTATGAATTGTGTTAATTGACGGATTGTGTTTGAATTTACGAACTGTATTTGTGTATTTACGAATTGTGTTTTGATTTACAAATTGTATTTGTGTATTCACGAATTGTGTTTTAATTTATGAATTGTAGTTGCGTATTTACTAATTGTTTTAATTTCCAAATTGTATTTGTGCATTTATGAATTGTTTTAATTTACAAATTGTTTTTGTACATTTAAGAATTGTTTAAATGTACAAATTGTATTTGTTTATTTATGAATTGTGTTTTAATTTACAAATTGTATTTACAAATTGTTTTAATTTACAAATTGTATTTGTGCATTTATGAATTGTGTTTAAATTTATAAATTGTATTTGCATATTTACCGATTGTATTTGTGTATTTATGAATTGGATCTAAATTTACGAATTGTATTTGTATATTTACTAATTGTTTTAATTTACATATTGTGTTTGTGTATTTAGGAATTGTGTTTTAATAATTTTATTTGTGTATTTACAAATTGTGTTTTAAGAATTGTATTTACGAATTGTTCTAATTTACGAATTGTATTTGCGCATTTATGAATTGTGTTAATGTACAAATTGTATTTTTTATTTAAGAATTGTTTTAATTTACAAATTGTATTTACAATTTTTTTTTTCAATTTTCAAATTGTGTATGAGTATTTACAAATTGTTTTAATTTACAAAATGTATTTATGCATTGTATTTAAATTTACAATTTGTATTGTGTATTCATGGATTATGTTTTGAATTTACTAATTTGTTTTTGCAAATGTGAACGGTGCGATGAATTTTATTTAGTAAATGTATTATTTTTGAGACTGATCTGGCTCCATAATGAAACTGTAATGCTAGCAGTTTTAGAAAATGGTGAAAAAACATTAGAGCACACTGTAAAGTAAATAATCTAGATTTTGCTCTGGAATAGCACTGTTGTCTTTACCCCACTGTCAGGGGCAGTAATACAGTATCATCCGTCACGTATGTCTAAGTGAGAACTGCAACCCGAAGGAAGAATTCTGTGACGTTTGACCACTGCAGATGATTAATGACTGATATTATCAAGAGGTGAACACCTTTGTTCTAAGGAAATTCAGGAGAGCTGCATTGTTTTCAGCATTTCCTGGAAGATTTCATTTCACATCACACTCACGCCGTTTCCACAGAACCAACAAGGAAACTAAATCACTTACTATCGATGCTATTAGAAATCTGCTTAATCTGATTAACCCATGATCATCTGGGGAGAGTTTATTAGCTTTAGTTTCATATTAAACGCCAATGCAGGCTTTTAAAAACAACATTTTTTTAATTCATTCATTCATTTACATTTAGTAATTATTTTTAAGTTTATTTTTATTCATTTATTCATATTATTTAGTTGCATATTTTTAATATTTTTATTTATTATTAATTTATTGGTTAATATAGCTGTATATATTTGTTTTTACATTTTTATATCATTTTTATTTATTTATTTTAATGTATTTATTAATTCATTTATTTGTAATTAATTAATACATTTTTTATATCTATTTTTTAGCTCCTTGAACACTGAAATAATCTGTAACATTTTACAGCATTGTGCGTTATAAATATATATATATATTTAAATAAACCATGCATAAAACATTATAAACAACCTTAAAATAGTCTTATAACAACATGATTTCTTACTACGATTTAAAATAATAACTTTGTTTGAATTCAAGAACCGTTTTGAATTTACGAACAGAATTTGCATATTTATGAATTGTTTTAAATTCACGAAACTGGATTTGCATACTTACAAATTGTGTTTTGAATTAATAAAATTGGATTTGCATATTTACTAATTGTGTTTTTTTTATTTACGAAATTGAATTTGCATAATTACGAATTGTTTTAAATTCACGAATTGGATTTGCATTTACGAATTGTTTTGAATTTATTAAATGGATTTGCATATTTACGAATTGTGTTTTGAATTTATTAATTGGATTTGCATATTTACAAAGTTTTACATCTACGAATTGGATTTGCATATTTACGAATAGTTTTACATTTATGAATTGGATTTGCATATTTACGAATCATGTTTTGAATTTATTAATTGGATTTGCATATTTACGAAGTTTTACATATACAAATTGGATTTGCATATTTACAAAGTTTTACATCTACGAGTTGGATTTGCATATTTACGAATAGTTTTACATTTATTAATGGGATTTGCATATTTACGAATAGTGTTTTAAATGACGAAATTGGATTAGCATGATTACGAATTGTGTTTTGAATTAATGAAATTGGATTTGCATATTTACTAATTGTGTTTTTTTTATTTACGAAATTGAATTTGCATACTTACAAATTGTGTTTTGAATTAATGAAATTGGATTTGCATACTTATGAATTGTGTTTTGAATTTATGAATTGGATTTGCATATTCATGAATTGTGTTTTGAATTTATGAATTGGATTTGCATGTAATTTGAGCTGTGCATGTTTCTAGACTGATCTGGCTCTACAGATTTATGGCATTCTTTATATGTGTAGCTCAAACATACAGGGCTAGCTGAATGCTAATAGTTCAGGTGTGTTTAGATGATTAGCCATTGAATCGTTCCTTAGCACAGATAATAACATCATCAATGCACCAGCACCAGTGTGGTTTACCTGTCTATGGCGCCTGTAATGCGCATCTTCTGCCACATGTAGTCCAGAAACATGGAGGCCTGCAGGAGCCGGTTGATCCGCTGCATGTGTCTCTCTGCACACACACACACACACACATTTACTTTACTGCAGATGACTGACAGATGTTAGTTGTGATGTTGTGTTGTGTGTGTTACGCACCGGTGTATGGGACGAGGGCCTGCAGGTGTGTGTGCGCGCTCTGGAACTGCAGCATCTCCTCAGGGCTCAGGTGTGTGAGCAGCACCTTCAGCACAGCCTGAGCGTCCAGACAGCTGCGCGAGTTTGTGTTCCACACCGTACAGTAGCGCAGCACCGACTCTGAACACACACACACACACAATTAAACACAAAGGGCATACGTATACACTATTCTACACCATTATGTAGTATGTATAATGGATGTAGGGCATTCACACAGAACTAATACAGAATAAGGGGAGGAGCTACATGTGAAGGGGAGGGGCTACTAATAAAGAGGAGGGGCTTATGACCATGGAAAGGGGCTGCTGACAAAGGGAATGAGGAAGGAGAGGAGCTGATGATGAACGGGAGGAGCTACTGATGAAGGGGAGGGACTGATGACAAAGGGGAGGAGCTGATGAAGGGGAAGGGCTGATGATGAAAGGAAGGAGCTACTAATGAAGGGACTGATGACAAAGGGGAGGAGCTGATGATGAAAGGGAGGGACTGAGAACAAAGTAACATAGGGGAGGAGCTGATGATGAAGGGGAGGGGCTGATGACAAAGGAGAGGAGCTACTGAAAAGGGGAGGGACTGATGACAAAGGGGAGGAGCTGATGATGAAAGGGAGGAGCTACTGATGAAGGGGAGAGACTGAGAACAAAGTGACATAGGGGAGGAGCTGTTTATGAAGGGGAGGAGATACTAATAAAGGGGAGGGATTAATGACAAAGGGGAGGAGCTGCTGATAAAAGGGAGGAGCTACTGGTGAAGGGAAGGGACTGAAGACAAAGGGGAGGAGCTGATGATGAAAGGGAGAAGCTGATGATTAAGGGGAGGAGCTGATGATTAAAGGGAGGAGCTGATGATGATAGGGAGGAGCTGATGGTTAAGGGGAGGAGCTGATGATGAAAGGGAGGAGCTACTGGTGAAGGGACTAATGACATAGGGGAGGAGCTGATGATGAAGGGGAGGGATTAATGACAAAGGGGAGGGGTTGCTGATGAAAGGGAGGAGCTACTGGTGAAGGGAAGGGACTGATGACAAAGGGGAGGAGCTGATGACGAAGGGGAGGAGCTGATGATGAAAGGGAGGAGCTGATGATTAGGGGGAGGAGCTGATGATGAAAGGGAATGGCTGATGATTAGGGGGGGGGGCTGATGATGAAAGGGAGGGGCTGATGATGAAAGGGAGGAGCTGATGATTAAGGGGAGGGGCTGATGATGAGAGGGAATGGCTGATGATTAAGGGGAGGGGCTAATGATTTAGGGGAGGGGCTGGTGAAGAAGGGGAGGAGCTGATGATGAAAGGGAGGAGCTGATGATGAAGGGGAGAAGGTGATGAAGGGGAGGAGCTAATGAAGAGGAGCGGCTGATGACAGAGTAGGAGCTGATGACAGAGAGGACGGAGAAGGAGGGAGGGAGCTGATGATGAAGGGGAGGAGCTGTTGATAAAGAGGAGGGGCTGATGAAGGGGAGGGGCTGTTGATGAAAGGGAGGGGGTTATTGAAGCAGGTGACCTTTACCTTTCTGATCCTTCCTCAGTTTGAGGAGCGTCTGCTGCAGCTCCTGCACCCCATCCTCCTGCTGACGGATTTCTGGAGGAAACAACAGAAGATCAAAGTAAATTTATATAAATCAACAAACAAACAGATGAATAAATAATGAAGTTTAGATTTAATTGTCTTCAATTACAGTCTGTAAACTCCAATAATAACTGAACATCCTGTGAATAAATGTGGGAGTGAGTGTGTCTATTTCCCCCAATTTCCTCAGTTTAATGAATGTTTCTTCTGCTCACCAAGGCTTAATTCATTTGAGAAAATAAGATCTCCTACATGATTATATTCGACATTTTACTGTATTCATTTCTAATGGTTTAATTTCTAATAACTGATCTATAATGTAATGATCCTTCATCTGAATATTCTACACTTCTCAGCATCTCTCCTCCAGTGTCAAACGCTCCTCCAGAAATCACTCTAATATGATGATCTAGAGAATCTGCTGTATTATTATGAGTGCTGATTCTGCAGCGCTGCTTCATCTCTGTTCAGGAAACTGACAAAAGAAAAACACTTAAACATATAGATGGTTCTTTTAAAACAGAAATAAATGCTCTTGATGATGCATTAAAAGAATAAACTCTAGCAGTAAAGAAAAAAAGAAAAGAGCATGAAATTTCTATATTTATATGTGTGTGTGTGTGCGTGCGTGTGTGTTGTTCTGCAAACCTCTGATGTGATTTCTTCTTTTGTATCAATAATAATCATTAAAATGAATACTGGTGATATGATGATGGTGATGTGGAACATGAGAAAGGCCTTTCATCACTGGACTGCATCACAGCCTGAGCAAACAGGGCCAAATGTGTGTGTGTGTGTGTGTGTGTGTGTGTGTGTGTGTGTGTGTGTGT
>CAIGQQ010038027.1:246665-260194 GCA_903798035.1 Danio albolineatus | reverse complement strand
TCATCATACCTGAATCAACACATGATGATCCACACTGGAGAGAAACCATTCACATGCACTCATTGTGGGACGAGTTTCAGCCAATCATCAAACCTTAACAAACACATGAGGATCCACACTGGAGAGAAACCGTTTACATGCACTCATTGTGGGAAGAGTTTCAGCCAATCATCACACCTGAATGAACACATGAGGATCCACACCGAACAGAAACTGGTCACATGCACTTAGTAGTTTCTTTTCCAATGTTGGACCAGTGTTTTCATCTGGCCAGGCCAGTGATGTCGAAGTCATACCACATTTTCTACTTTTGGGCCAATCACTTGCAGTGCAGCACGCAAACCTTGCCACCAGAACTTGTGGATTTATTTTAGTTTCTTTATAATTTAATCAAAATAATTTGTTTTCGGGAAAAAATTACATGGTGATTAAAAAGCAATATATTACATGTACGGTCCTCAATGGTTCAGATCGTACCTTGAAGGGAGAGGTTACTATGTCAGTATAGGTGACCATAGGTCGAGGTGGACACCCATGACATGTGGAGTCCCACAAGGCTCAATTCTGGCACCTCTCCTGTTCAACCTTTATATGCTCCCTCTGAGCCAAATAATGAGAAAGAACCAAATCTCCTACCACAGCTATGCTGATGACACTCAGATCTACATAGCCTTACTGCCTAATGACTACAGCCCCATTGACACCCTCTGCCAATGCATTGATGACATTAACAATTGGATGTGCCAAAACTTCCTTCAGTTAAATAAAGAGAAAACTGAAGTCATTGCATTTGGGAACAGAGATGAGGTTCTCAAGGTGAATGCGTACCTCGGCTCTAAGGGTCATTCAACAAAAAATAAGGTCAAGAATCTTGGTGTGACTCTGGAGTCAGATCTCAGTTTCAACAGTCATGTCAAAGCAGTAACTAAATCAGCATACTATCATCTCAAAAACATTGCAGGGATTAGCTGCTTTGTTTCCAGTGTGGACTTAGAGAAACTTGTTCATGCTTTTATCAGCAGCAGGGTGGATTACTGTAATGGACTCCTCACTGGCCTTCCCAAAAAGACAGTCAGACAGTTGCAGCTCATCCAGAACGCTGCGGCCAGGATTCTGACCAGAACCAGGAAATCAGAGCACATCACACCTGTCCTCAGGTCTTTACACTGGCTCCCAGTTACATTCAGAATAGATTTTAAAGTATTACTACTTGTCTATAAATCACTAAATGGCCTAGGACCCCAATACATTACAGATATGCTCACTGAATACAAGCCTAACAGATCACTCAGATCATTAGGATCATATAAACTAGAAATTCCAAGAGTTCAGTCAAAGCAGGGTGAATCTGCTTTCAGCTATTACGCCCCTCGCTGCTGGAATCAGCTTCCAGAAATGATCAGATGTGCTCCAACATTAGGCACATTCAAATCAAGACTGAAAACACATCTGTTTAGCTGTGCCTTTACTGAATGAGCACTGTGCTGCGTCCGACAGATCGCACTATTGTGTCTTTCTTTTCTTTTTCATTAGTTTATAACTTGTTATAAGAACTAAGGTTAAAATAGCTTAATTTTTTAATGAACTATGAAGTGACAAAATTAATTCACACTCATCTCATTTGGCTGATGCAGATGTGTAATAAAACCAAATGTATGTTTCACTGGACACAGATGGTCCCCATCACACTGACTGGTGTTTGTTTTGCTCTATAACCCAATAGGAATGTTTTAAGTACTTTTGTTGCTATTTAAGTTTCTAATCATCCAAAATAATTGTTTTAGTGACTGAGATTGAATTAATGAGTAATAGGCAAAATGCAGCTACCCCCTTGGAAATTTAACACACTAAGCTAAAGGCTACATAGCAAAAGTACAGCTATATCTACGCTATGTTTATTCTATTGTTTAAATCGAAACAACTTCAAGTCAATTCTGTCTCAGTGATCAATGTGAACCAGTGAAACACACGAGGCATTGTTCAGTCACATTGTTGTAGCTAATGCACTGCTCCAAACAGAAGCAAATTATACTAAATATGAACGCAAAAACACTGTATACACTCACCGGCCACTTTACAGCTTACCGGGTCGGACCCCTTTGCCTTCAGAACTGCCTTGATCCTTTGTGGCATATATTCAACAAGGTACTGGAAATATTCATCAGAGATTTTGCTCTGTATTGACATGGTAGACATTTGCGTTAATGAGAAGTTGGACCCATTAAAGTGGCCGATCAGTATATCCATATTTCTTCTTTGTTAGTGCTCTTCACTCTATTGCTGGTAAGTATGATAAAATTATGAAATCCAGGTTCCCAAATACCCAGAATACAATTCTACATAGGCACATTGCCATTCTCTATGTGTTTGTTTGACGTAAAGTCGATTAGAACCAGAAACTCGGGTAAAAAAAAATAAAACTGTTAACAAACTACAAACATGGCGGACGCGTGATCCCGACCGTTAAGTGGAGAGGCTGTGGTAATAAGTTTGAAAGACTGTTAATTAATGTATCGTGATGAAAAACGCTTAAATCACGTTTCCCGCTGTGTATTTCATGTGCAACGACAATGTGAACTTGTATAAAGAGCAGTTTCTCCATTAACTTCTGATTTCATCATAATACAAACTCCTGAGGCGATCTCTGCATGAAATGGCTGATGTGTGGGGATGATTGACAGCACAGGCGACGAAGCAGCAGAACGGGCCGTTAATGAGTAAGACTGACCACACTCTTCTGTTATACACTCAAACATACGTACTTTATCTTTACAAGTTATTACGTTTAATCACTTTTAATATGGAGCAAAGGTTCCGTTGAATCCGGGCTTGTGTCGTTGCTTTCTTAGTTACTCTCACTATGGCAACACAAAGCTGACCGAAGGTGGAGGAAGTACGCAATCTTCGACTCTCTTGACTCACATTATTATAATCTAACAAGCTATCTTGGCTGTGTTTTCAACGAGTAGTCTTGTTTTTAAAGTGCTGGAGACCACATCGGCGCGTCTAAAGGTGAGCTAAACACGTTTTCTCCCTCACGATATATAAATAATCCGCTTTGTGTGGATGTAAGGTTAATTAAACACTGGATATCAGGGGGGCTGGTTTTAAAGTGGGCTGAAGTCTTTCTCCTGTTGTTTTGTTATTTCAGAGACTAACATGAGCGAGTCTGACTCTGTCTTCTACCCGCTCCACATTGGATGCTCCGCTCAAACTGAGTAATTAATCGTTTTCTCGTTTATTTTGATATATTTCCTCATGTATGTGCTTTCTTGTTGGTCTTACAGTGCTTATTCACGTTACTCTTGTGATTTTATTTACCATCAATAGTATTTCGACGACTTTCTCTGAAGCCTTGCTCGTTTATAACTCCGGCTATATTCATTCATAATCATCACAATATTATAAATCTATGAAGACACAATAACAGCGAAACATTCTGAATTTATCATGGCTGTCACATTTATAATAGTGGCATTAATCTTTAGTAGTGATATACTGTATTTGTGCACGTTCATAACACATTATACACTGATTTGTTAGTCAGTCGCGATGATTGTTATTATAGACATGCAGTATGTAATGTTAACGTTGTTATTGTTGCATAATAAGCTGGAAAAGCCCAAATGTCTTAAAGAATAATCCACCCAAAAAACAATCTACATTTATAAATGCATAATGAGTTCATTTTCATTGTTTCTTAACATTTGCATGTTAGAAATTTGCATCCTGTTTTTAACTTAAAGTCATAAATGATGCATTATATGCGTTAGGAACAGTAGTATGACTTGCAGTAAGTATTTATAAAGCACCATGGCTTCTATCAAATATAAACCATTACAGTTTTTATAGCTATAACAACTTTTTAACAATGCAACCTGCATCATATAAATACAACATAATTTATTAATACTTATAATATGCATATAAATGAAATGCACCACTCACTAAGTATTAACTTTGTGTTTTATAAGTAAAAAACAATCGGTAAGTATTAAACACTTATAAATGTAACTCTGTCATTTATAATGCAGTATGTGTTTTGATGTGTGAGATTTATTTATATAGTGATAACCTCTTACAGATCTCTCTGTTACAGTAATATTCTCTCCAGGATGCTTTACAGTGTGCAAATACATTAGATTAGGCAGTACTAATGAATACTAATCTAACAAAAACAACTGAAGAGCACAGTGCAGGCATTACTACATTCACATGTTAAGGGGAAAAATATTAAATAAAATTGTAATGAATATGAAAAATCCTGACATGAACGTTAAATATATCTCATTTAGTTTAATATAAATTAACACTTTTTAAATTTAAATGTATGATCTTTCTATTCCCACAAATAATTCCTTATTTTAATAAACATAACTGTTTAATACATCTGTTTTGTGTAAAGGCATCCACATATATAATCTATATTCACTGAGAAACGGATGAAAATATTCATTTTTGAAAGGCAGTGTTGTCATTTATGCTGCATGTATGTTTTGTATATGTTTATTTGCATAATTCATGAATGATGATGGACTACGGAGCTGTATTATTATGGTCTTCATAGAAACCGAAGACCATCTTTGAACTCTTTAACAGATGCAGTTTATATCTGAACAGGTTTATGGAGACGCAGCGCCTCTGCCGCCGGCTCAGCCAGTGTTATCTAGAGGAGCGTGTGCTCCCGGTGCTGCTGCCCGCGCTGCACGCTCTCCTGGAGGAATCACAGAAGCACCACTGCACACAGGTCAGCTTTTACACTTATTTATTGCATTTTATTTACATTTAATACACAAATACACCTCATTGAGCATTTACTCTACCTGACAAAACTTTTGTGGTGGATTCCAGATATAAGAGCACTAAATAATAACTCGACTTCTAGTTGATAATGTGTTAAAGTGTCAGAAGGTGGGTGTTTCCCATGAATCATCTGCTGATCTGCATCCCAATCGTCACCAATACTTCAGAAGACCTACTGGAACCCGCATGGACCAAGTTTGGTGAAGGAGACATCATGGTTTGGGGTTACATTCAGTATGGGGGCGTGCGAGAGATCTGCAACATCAACAGCCTGAGGTATCAAGACATCTGTGCTGCCCATTACATTACAAACCACAGGAGAGGGCAGATTCTCCAGCAGGATAGCGCTCCTTCTCATACTTCAGCCTCCACATCAAAGCTCCTGGAAGCAGAGAAGGTCAAGCTGCTCCAGGATCGGCCAGCCCAGTCACCAGACATGAACATTATTGAGTAAGATGAAGGAGGAGGCGTTAAAGATGAACCCAAAGACTCTTGATGAACTCTGGGAGTCTTCACGCTTTCTCTGCCGTTCCAGATGACTTTATTAATGCCTTATTGGAGTCACTGCAGAGATGTGTGGATGCAGTCCTCCTCCAAGCTCATGGGAGTCACACACAATATTCATTCTGTCTCCACTGCAGCAGGACTTTATCTTCTATACTGGACATTATTGAAGGTTCAGTGACGAGACTTTAGTCTAAGCAGCGTCAGAGCGCACTGTCCTCATTACATCAGTCAACATCAACACATGATCATATTTACTGTGGTGAAATCAGTGTAATCTAGAGGCCTTCGCCTTTAGGAGCCACTGCTGAGGCCAGATCATCAACTAGAGGTCAAGCTATTATCTGTTGCTCCTGAAACTTGCATAGGCCACAAGACTTTTGTCAGGTAGTGTACACATAGACATCACCTATACACTGTATAACTGCAGATTAACTATGTTTATATAATACTGAATAACATAATTTCTTTCCTTTATTAATGGATTTTAATAATACATTAGTAAATTTTGAGCTTTGATTAATAAATCCTGTACAAGTGTTGTTTACTATTACTTCATGTTAGTAAATACATTAACTAAAAACATGTGAAACCTACTGAAAACTTATTGTAAAGTGTCTTTTTTTACACAATATATTCAATTACAGAAAATAATAATAAAATCTCATCACAATTTAAATCATCTTTCATATTTCATGTTTTGATTTAAAAGAAACAGAGGACATTCAATGGCTGTGACTTCCTTACAGAATGGCTGTACAAGTGAGTGGAGAATATACAACGCTCTGCTCATTGCTGGTATTTTACAGTCAATTTATGTGTGTTTAAATGTATTTTAATGTATAGTTTAGGTCAGAATTGTTTCCCTTCTGTGAACGTATAATTATTTAAAAAATATTTCCCAAGTGAAGTTTGACAGAGAGCAGATTTTTGTTTTCAACACATTTCTGATCATGACAGTATTAATAATTCATGTCTAAACACTGATGTCTTTTTCTCTTCCCCATGATGATAATATCAGACTAGATGTTCTTCAGGACACGAGTGTTCAGCTTACAGTGACATTTAAAGGCTTCACTAGGGTAATGAGGGTAAAGTTAGGGTAATTAGGAGAGTCATTGTATAACAGTGGTTTGTTCTGGAGACAATCCAACACTAATATTGCTGAAGGGGGCTAATAATATTGACCTTAACATGGCTTTAACACTATTAAGAACTGCTTTTATTCTAGCTGAAATAAAACAAACAAGACTTTCTCCAGAAGAACAAACATTAGAGGAGATACTGAGAGAAATCTGTTAAAAATCACTTTGGAAATATGTTAGATATTCTACAGGACGTCTAATAATTTAGTCTTCAACTGTACATCACTTATTTAATATATAAGTTCTTTATTTGTCAGCAAAAACCCACGATGGACAGACCGAACGCCTACAGATTTTGAGAATATTCCCTTTGTCCAGAACTGGCTTTCTGAACAGTAAGTGTATCATCTGATTAACATCATCTGTGTAAATAAATATATACAGTGCTCATTGATAAACAAAACAGATTTATAAACTGATATTCATTATAATAATATTTTAGTCACTGAACATCTTTAGAAATATACATTTAGGTGTGCTAATGTTTGGACTGTTATGGAGAGTTATTGTGTTAGATGAGCGCCAGATTTGCCAAATCATACTTTAAAGCATGCTCAAGCCCCGCCCCCTACTCAATATTCAGCTCCAGTGTGAAGTTCATTAGCATACTGAAACAAACAGAAGCTTCCGCATCACACAGACTATAAAACGTTCATTAATCAAATAATAAATAAATCATTTTAAATAGTAAAAACATAAATAAATGAATGTGCCGATCACTTTTATTTAGTTTGAAAACTTCCTGTTAATATTGTTCATATCATCAGTAAAACTGTCAAGCCCTCTCTCACAGGTAAATAAAACACGCTAGAAGTCGACACATGCTAGAACGCTTGTAGAATATGAGTATCATAAATCAACACATGATGTTATAGCATAATATAACGATCAGCTGTAGCGTATTAGAGGAGGAGCTCATGTCTGAGCTGTTATTGGGCTCTGATGGTGTTTGCTGTACGTTAGTGAAAATGATTTATTATTGTCGGCTTGTTTTTCTGTGTCAGTCCCAGACAGCAGATCCAGGTTCCTCCAACACCCGAGCAAGCTGCAGTGCTAATCCAGGCGTTCTGGAGGGGATATAAGGTACAAATACCACAAAAACACACACGAATAGAGTCACTGAATGTGTTTGCAGAGATGTGCTCCTTAACTCTGATGATGATTGAGCGGTTGAAGTAATGATCTTCTCTATAGGAGCTTCTCTGTATGGTTTTGGTAACCAATAAAGCTATTTAATTGGACTTTCATATAACTATAGTTTTATTTCTTGCTTGCAAAATAGTCAACAATGCACATAAACCATCTAGATGTGTATATATGTGTAACTTTATAACTTTTAATTTATCTTCAGTTGATTTAAGTGTGTTCTTGTGTTGATATGAGCT
This sequence comes from Danio albolineatus, assembly GCA_903798035.1. NCBI lineage: Eukaryota > Metazoa > Chordata > Actinopteri > Cypriniformes > Danionidae > Danio > Danio albolineatus. The sequence continues at coordinate 252,357 of CAIGQQ010038027.1, read as the reverse complement.
CCTCAATAACACCAAACATGCTTGTGTGTTTGCGCACACATAAGTCAAGCTCATTCTGGCTTAATGGAACAGCTGTGCAGCTTTAATGTGTGTCGCTCTGCTTAAAATGCTTGCAGTGTTGCACTAACTATTGTACATTGTAAGTTATGCTACAAAGTAGGGCTTGCACGACTGCTGGTTTCTGCTAATCGATTTCTTTTCAAAACAATACTGGAGTAACTCGACTAGCCGTGGTTCAGCTACTAGTTAAAAAGACACACAGAAATCCTCCTCAATACATGTTTTATTAACTCATATCCGAATGCATCGATTTCACAGGCCTAACATAAACTGACTAAACTTTATATTACTTTAAGTTACAGAGTAATATATAAATAAAAAGCTGCACGTAATATTGTCATTAAACACCTGCATCATAAGCTTCCTGTATATATGAAGTGAACGCGTGTTCATCCTGTAGGCTAATGCTTTAATAAGCTATTACAGTAATTTTATCATTTACCATGTTTTCAGCAGGAATAAGAACTAAGTGAAACTTAATTACTTAATCCAGTTCAGAAAGACAAAAACAGTTCTCGTCAACAATACAGCCGACCCGCAAAACACCAAACAGCCTAAATTAATAAATAATGCAGAAATAAAAAGCTGAAATTGAAAACACCTAAATAATATTGAGAACACTGAGGGGGAAAAGAAAAAAGCTGAAGGCTAATTATTATGTTTTAATTATACATTAATGTAGGCTATAGAAAGTAAAAGTAGCCACACCAGAAACCAAAATGCGTCTTGAAAACTATATTCATAAAGCCGTATTCATAAAACTAATTAAAAGATTAATAAAATGATTTTGAGCTAGGCTAAATCTCATTCAATCATTTAATATCTGCTACGATTCAACAGTTATTAAAATAGCAAAATGAATGAATATATTAGCCTACTTCAACCGGCCTGAAGATTATGCAGATGACCATGTGTGCGCAAGTAATAGGCTGATATATAACAAGTAGTCTGATTAAAAAAACCTGTAATATTTAAGTTTCCAGCAGTGATAACAGGAATTAAAATTATTTTGGTTCAGAAAAGAAACAGTTCAACAAGCGACAATAGCCTATAAAGAGAAACGGTAAATAAATAATAAATAATCTATTTATAAGTAAATTATTTAAATAAATAAAAATATATATTAAAATAATAAATAAAATATGCGTAGACACAGTAAACAAACAAATGACTGCAGGATACTTGAACATGCAGACATAATGTATGAGAAAATGTATTTAAAAGTCAGAGAAAAAAAAACAGCAACACAATTATGAATAAAAAGCTCATCTTGCATATTATTCATTTTATATTTTCCCTGTTTTCTACAGAAATAAGGAATAGAATCTTACTTCATCTGACTTTATGCAGAGCACATCCCCGCTCTCATCCTCTAGCTATACAGACAGTCTTTGGTCAAGCTATATAGTGTAGTTTTATTATTTTTATAAACATAAAGGCTCATAACTTCAGTTTTATTCAACGTTTTTCAGCTACAATCTGACGTCTGTCTCCTTTAAAATGAGGGGCGAGCTTAAATCTACACACTAAAGCTTTGAGGAACGACGATCATATCGTGTCAGTGAGGTGTGTGTTTCCTGTGCTCAGGTGCGTGCTCATCCAGAGGTGCAGGAGCTGCGTCAGTGGCAGAGGGAGCTGCGGGATAAGAGCTGCGACATCAACAAGACGGTTCAGGATTTCTGGACGCATCAGGAGAACAGAGGTTCAACATTCATGAGCATATTCATCTTCAGATGGAGGAAATACTGTGAGGGAACTCATGCGCTGTTACACTTTACCTGGGAAATACTTGAAAAACAATCCAACTATATGTACAGTATATATCATTAAATATATATACTGTAGGAAACGTGTAAAATCTGTATAGTTTTTATTTCCCAAATGATGTTTAACAGAGCAAAGACATTTACACAGTGTTTCCTATAATACAGTTTCTTCTTCATTTCTTGTTGTTTGGCTGCAATAAAAGCAGTATTAATTTTTTATAATGATGTTTTTAGGTCAATATTATTAGATTATTATTATTATAAACATAAACAATGTTTGTTTTGGGCTTCAGAACAAACCACTGCTGGGAATGACTGGCCTATTTAAAGAGCCCTTATTATGTGTCATTGAGGATGATCTTCATTAGTGTGTGTCACAGCTCTGAGTGCAGTGAAATGTCCAGCTGAGGGTTACATCTGAAAGTGCTCAGTGTTTAAAACTATTGATTCATCTATAAAAGAGTCGACTCATAGTTCCTCAAACGAATCGCCGTGCTTACGAGTCTTTAGCCGTTTCGGCATGACGTGAACACAAAACATAAGCCCCGCCCATTTGTGCACGTGCAGCCCCGGGAGATTCGAAACCCCCAACCCCGCCCACAAACAACAGCGGCGAGCAAAGGTGGCCAGATTGGGCGGTTTTGAGTTTGATTGTACAGGTAAAAAGCTTTTGGGCTGGAGTCAGTCAGCTACATCTGGCTACACAGAGAAGAGCGCTGCAGCAGACATGTGCTCAGCTGGATATTACTGGAAGTGTGCAGATGAACCAGAGATGAGACTGTGAAGAGTCAGTGGTGGAGGTTTATCTCTGCAGAAATGCCTCAGTATTATAGCCCAGCCTTGTGCTGTGTTCCTCTGAGGAGCTTCTGAAATCTACACGCTTACAGCGGAGGATTCAGAGCAGCGTTTGTTAAAGGAAGGATCCTTTAACAAACAATGATGTAAATGATGTATTTAATTGTGTTTAGTAACTTGTATCCGCTTGTAGTGTCTCTGGTTAACTTGTATTCTCATATCGCGTCTAAAAGCACGTTGTAAACGCGGCGCGTGCCGCTTTGTTTACGGATTAAAATGCGTTTGTGAGCTCGTGTTCCTCTGCTGTTTGTCGTTGCTATGGCTACATCAGCTCTCCTACACACATGCGGCGGTCCTGTTTCATAATGGTTCAGCATTAATGGTGTGCATTAATACTGCATGTGTGTCGCTGTTTTTACTTCTGGTTAAGAATAGAGTGATATGCTGGGAGACCGGGGGGTTAGTGTCGGGGGTGAGGGGTCTGAAATACGGCCGACTCCCGGGAGAAACGAGCGTTGGCAGATATGCTCACGCACACACTATGACTACTTTAGTATTGATCAGCCGTGGTGGGCATTCTCTCACGCTGAATGATGTTGACCAATCACAACAGACTGGGTCATCGGTCCAATCAGCACAGTTTAGCATCGCGCTAAGGAGGAGTTTGGGAACAAATGAATCACTGAACGATTCATATAGGAGTCGCTGGGATAATGAGGGAAAAATAAATGCAGATTATAAGACAATGAAAGTGTTTTTTGACCATGCATGCAGATCAGCCTGCTGTTGGAGACCCCCAAAACCAAAATATGACCATTTTTAATGTATAATAGGGGCTCTTTAACCTAATTAGCCTAGTTAAGCCTTTCAATTGCATATTATAATATATAATCCTACATATAGACCTTTTTCATAAAACATTCGGACAGCTTTGAAACCATAGTCATAATCTATTTGAACTAATAATGCAAACAGCGCCACCTACTGGACTGATCATGACATTAACACCATGTTAAGAGAAGGGGAAAACACTGTCCGTTACCCTCATCCTCAGACAGCATCTTCATTCATTCATTCATTCGGCTCAGTCCCTTTATTCATCAGGGGTCACCACAGCGGAATGAACCGCCAACTATTCCAGCATGTGTTTTACACAGCGGATACCCTTCCAGTTGCAACCCAGTACCGGGAAACACCCATACACTCTTGCATTCACACACACACTCATACACTAGGGCCAGTGTAGTTGATCAGTTCCCCTATAGCGCATGTGTTTGGACTGAAACCGGAGCACCCGGAGGAAACCCACACCAACACGGGGAGAACATGCAGACTCCACACAGAAACACCAACTGACCCAGCCAGGACTCGAACCAGAGTAAAGGAACTAAGCCGATATGTTAAAGCAGTCTGTGAGTGTGATCAGTGACTGTGCAGGTCTGCATTACTGAACTGTGTTCCTGTGTGTGTGTGTGTGTGTGTGTAGTCTGGTCAGAGCTGGATGCGCTGGTGGACGGCACGGATCCGCATGTGGAGGCTGGAGTCTATATTGAGGTGGTGCCGCCGACGCCGCAGCACAGAGCGCTCTACACACCGACTCCAGTAGGACACACTGAGAAAGCGGAGCTCCTGACGCCCTCGGGCACCGCCACACACACTGCTGCATCTTAAAGGGCCAGTTCACACACAAACACACATCATCCTGTTATCATTTAATCCACCTTTACTTGAGGAGTTTCATTCAACACTGGAGAAGATATTCAGGAGAATGCTGATAACCGTTGACTGCTGTAGTATTGTGGCAGTCAATGGTTACCGGTTTCAAGCATTCTTCAAATGTATTGCATATATTGTTTTTTTATATAATAAAATATGTATTTTACAAACCCATTTTAGCCTAAAAAATCAAAGCTGAATATCTGAACACATTATATTCCACATTTGAAGCTGATATCTGTAATAATGAGCTTTCAGCAGCATTGACCGCAGTACCAGACATGACCACCAGGTGATATTGATGATCACACCAGAGCACCACCTTCTGTGTGTTTTTAGCAATATGAGGCATGTTTTTAATACTTTTAACAATATTTGTAAAACAGACATCAAATTCCAGAGCAGTTTGGTGGTGTTTAATGTGAATAGAACCTCTAAAAAAGCTTTAAAAATTACATGTGGATTGCTGTAGCAAAGTAATGCTTCACAACACTGATGAGTAAATATCTGTTCCTCAGTAATGTCTATCAAAAATCAGTCACCAGATATAGAAACTAGACATGTTACGCTTTTAAATGATATATAGTTTGTCAGGATTGCTTTATGTCTAGACTACAATATTACAGTTTATATGTGTAACCGTAAGTGCTCCTACAGGCTGTAGAGCAGGGGTCATCAGCTATATTTGGGGGTCAGAGTTTTACCAGTCTCCTTAGGGGCCGGACCCACAAGAAAATCAAATAAAAATCTAATTTTGGCTTAACATTATGTTTAATGTTTATACTTTTTCCATTTCATTATAAAACTGAAGGCGTTTGATTCAGGCTCCATCACCTAAAGCACAGTCGGCCACTAGGAGTGATGATATTCTGCCTCAACTCAATCAGGCTCAACAAGGGGAGACGCAACGTCAGCCACTGATGAAGCTCTGTGAGTCGCCCGTTTCAGCATTCAGATTGAATTCAAGCCCACTTAAAGTTTTATTTGATGTGTGAACATTATTAGTGACCTGTTTTGTTCTGCAGGTTATGTATTTACTGTGCTATTTTAAGTTGTGCCAGATTGTTTTTCCTCCTTATTTCAGTCCTGAGGCCAGCGCCGGATTAACCAATGGGCATTATGGGCACAGGCCCAGGGCCCCTTGTGCACCTGGGGCCCGTGCGAGGTGGGGGTGGGGGGTGGGTGGTATTATGGAAGACTCAGGCCCCGTTTCCACTTGTGCGTTTTAGTTTTAAAACGGCGTTTTAGCATGAACGCGATCCGCGTCCACACTAGCGTTTCCCCCAGTGTTTCTGAACAGATCTCCGTCACACTACTCCACCACAGACGTACATCACGTGACCATTGGCGCACTC
>CAIGQQ010038027.1:233768-246265 GCA_903798035.1 Danio albolineatus | reverse complement strand
ACGCAGCAGCAGCGCTTTAGAATGAACACGGCCTCTCCAGCGCTTACAGAACACTCCGTTTACAGCGCTCCAACACTCCGGCGTAGTGTGGACGGATGGAGCAACTGGAGCAGAACTTATACATTTTAAAACAAAAACGCACTAGTGTAAACGGGGCCTCAGTTCTTAATCCAGGCCTGCCTGAGGCAGACATCCCAAGTCACTCGGAAGTTCTGTGAGTCTCCCACAAATGCACAGAGCCTCCCAGATGCCCTCAAACCAGTGATAATCTCCGGGAAATTGCACGTCTCCCTCCCGCTCCTCAAACACATCACGCACCCCTCTCCACCACATCCCTCCTCGCTCTTCACCACACGCAGCGCGCTCCGTCTACACCCCATCCGGCCTTTACCTACGCTAAAACCTGTTTGACACACTAAATGCTGAACGCCACAGAGTCTGAGTCTGTGCTCATGTCGGAGTGTCGCCTAAATATAGTCATGAACGGTGTTAATCTGACCAGAGACTCCGCTGCTGTTAGTTTAGTTGCTGTAATAGTGTGCACCACTGTTTTCTGTTTAATCCTCACTATGTTGAATCCAGTCACAGGCCGGATGATGATCAGTGCTGTAGAGTCACAGTAAAGTGAACTCATCTACTGCTCATAACATTAAAACATGTATTACTGTATGCATTTCCAAGTATTAGACCTTTTGAATGATGTAGTGTTACTCTAGTGTCAGTTACAGTGAGGATAAGAGGCTCCAATAACACTCAATAGAAGTGAACGCTGCAGAATATACTGAAGTACAGCAGGATTCATCATGATGGAACGAGACAGTTTAGACCTGTGCAGGATATTTGCTTCCTAACTGAGCACTGGTTAGTGTCTGCCCACAGCGGTGTTTCAGCTGAAGATGTGCATTAGATTTCATTGAATTAGATTTTACTCTCACACACACATATCTGTCAGTTCATCTGATCGACACTGTTCATGCACATCATGGTGTTTCCATCAATCATTTTATTATGCGATAATCCAACACACACATTAAAGGGCCACGAAACACCAGAACACATGTGTTGAGCTGTTGACAGTCATATCTGTGTGTCGCGCTGCTATAAACACTATTAGGACACATATAATTGATAAAAAAAGTGAAAATTGGTTGTTTTTGCGTTATTTTCAGCAAATTCGTTCTTCCGTTTTGAAACGAATTTTTGAGGCTGCGTCACGCCGATGAGATCCATGCGTCTGCTCCAGCGAGCTCAGTGGACGCCTGTACCGGCCAGAACACTCTGACGTCTCTGAGCGTGCGGCATTAATACATGAGATAGCCTTTGTTCAAGCCAATCAGCGCGCTCTATTGTGTATGCGGCGCAACTCATTAATATGCACGAGAGCTTCGAAGACTGTGTGTGCGTGTTGCAGTGTCCAGACGGCAGGGACGCCACGCTGTGCTTCCAGAACAAGTGGAAGGAGACGCAGGTCGCCAGTGTTGTGTTTAGGTGCTGCAGTGAAGGTTTAGTCTTCATTTCTGCTATGAGAGCGCAGCCGGACTCACGCACGCAGCAGAAATGCGTCTGTGAGAAACTTTATTTCTTCACCCGAGAGCTTTCCGCATCTGGAAATGGTTAATCTGGATCTGCCGCTCGTCTCCTTTTAAAACAGACGCCGCTCCAGTTCATGTGGATCGTCCTGGTCTACAGATATGGTCAGCCATCAGTGCTCTTTGTTTGTTTATTCAGATGGTGAAGTTAGTTAGTAGTTCGTAACTCTGTCAGTGTTTAAAGACAGATCTTAGTCAAAATAATGAACTCTTACTGAGTTTACAGCACGTTAATATCTGTACAATATTAAAGACTGAAAGATCCGCTGTAAGCTCTGCTCTCCGAGTGGAAACACTGCAGTCAAACTATTGCTTTCGTGTAGAATTTTCGCCGTATTTTGTGACAGGATGGTGGCCCTTTAAAAACAGACGGATGAGTATGTGGGCTTACTTCAGCTTAATCTCCTGTATATCTGTAGTGTTTAGCATTGAACAGACAGCACACGCCACTGAACGCTGAAGGCTTTTATTATGTTGATGGTGGGGATTGAATTGTTCTACACACAGACATGCTGCATCACTCCACACACACAGAAATATACAGGAGAATCAGTCATAAACACACATGTGCATATCCGACTAGTGTTTATTAATACTACTCAACAGAAGTGATCAACATTGGCGGACGTGTGTAAACACAGGTCATCGTATGTCCGGGAAAACGTTCAGAAATGACACACACACACAAATATATACACACAGGATCTTGGCAAAACAACATAAAGAACAAAGTCTGCATTATTTGGAGCTTCCCCTTCACATTTAATACTCGACTGATAGAATCGAGTTTGCCATTGCACTCAATCAGGTCACTGAAACACATCCCCAAAGGGGTCAGTTCACACACAAATCAACATTTACTCTCTGTGTACCCTCCCTTGAGCGCTTATAAACATTTAACAGCTTCTTTCTCCTGTTGAACACTAAAGAAGATACTTTGAAGAATGCTGAAAACAACCTTTGACTTCCATAGTAGCAGAAACAAATAGAATGGTTACAGGTGTACAACATTCTTCAAAATATCTTCTCCAGTGTTCAACAGAAGCTCGTAATGGATTGAAACTGTGAGTAATAGATGGTGCGTGACCCTTTATTTGAGCGCTCCAGCGTGATGACAGCAGTCATATATAGAGTAAACAGCGTTCATGCTCAAGCGTACTCCTCGCAGCAGTAGTGAGAGCGTGACATGCGCAGCACTCGAGTGTGTGTGTGTGTGTGTGTGTGTGTTGCATAGAGTATCTCTGAGCAGGGTCTACTGTAAATCTACAGATCTACGTTTATTAACATTATATTATAATCAAATCTGGCTCATTTGATCCTGTTTACTATAAAAGCAGTACAGAGAACATCTGCAGTTCCGTATTGAACTAAAGCAGTCATCCTCATGATGAGCAGATCACATTATAGGGATGATGAACATCAATTATTATTAAGGAGAGGAGTATTTAAGGTATAAAAGAGTGTCGTTCTCTAACCCACACCAGCATGTTCGACTATAATCTGGAGCAGGAGTACAGTATTGATCACACATGGATGTGAAGCTGCTCACCAGCTCTGTAGAGTATTATTATTATTATTATTCATGCGTGCTAAAATGCCCATTTCTCCAGTGTAGAGCGTGCTAAATCAGCTTAAAGGGTCAGTTCACCCAAAACTGAAGGATCTGTCGTCATTTACTCAAACCTTCATCAGTTTCTCTAATCTGTTGAACACTAAAGAAGATTGTTTGAAGAATGCTGAACTAACCATTGACTTCAATGTGTTTTTCCTGCTATCAGTTTAGCGACATCACACACTCCACTGACACTGACGGGCCGGTGTTCATCATCTGATGTGTGCTGTGAGCGTTCCCTCAGGATCTCACTGAGAACTCGGTGCTTCTTTCACTCGTAATTATTGGAAAACTACTTGAAGTACTATAGAGAGCATGTAAAGGTTCTCCAGAAGATCTTTGGGTTGCTAAATAACACTATAGTCACTGTTTAAACATGCTAAACAGCACTTAAAGTGGTTCACCTATGATTACAAGACATACACAGCACCCTAAAGGGTTAGTTCACTCAGAATGTACGTTTCTTTACTCTCCCTTCACTTGTTTCAAACCTTCACAAGCTTATTTCTTCGGTTAAACACTACAGAAGATATTTTGAAGAATGTTGGAAAGCTGTAACCATTGACTTCCATTGGTTTTTCCTACTAGGGAAGTCAATGGTTACCGGTTTTCAGCATTCTTCAGAATACGTTCTCCTGTTGAACACTACAGAAGAGAGATGTGTATAACCTCTTGAGGGAGAGTAAGTAGTGAGTGAATGTTGATTGTTGATATCTTCTTTAGTGTTCAACAACTCATAAAGGTATAACAGCTTTAGAGGAGAGTAAATAATGAGTTCATATATGGGTGAACTGCCCCTTCCACAGAGATAAAGCTATAATACACCGCCTGGCGATCAGTAACTGATGATCTGACGCGTGCACACTCACTCAGACTGCTGTTAGTCCTCGCTGATGTACAATGGAGACTTGTTGTATCTCTGTTTTCAGCAGTAATCTCCAGACGTACTCCACAGTTTGAGATCTGGCTGGAGGATAAGACTCCAGATGAGCTGCTGGTGCCTGCTGATGTACACTCCACCACTAGCAGAGTAATACTGATCATGTCTACTTTACATGTGAGGATAAACCACACTATCAACCCAATGTTCACACTGAAGGGGCCGTTCACCCAAAATCAACATTCACTCACTACTTACTCTCCCTCAAGAGGTTATACACATCTCTCTTCTTTAGTGTTCAACAGGAGAACATATTCTGAAGAATGCTGAAAACCGGTAACCATTGACTTCCCTAGTAGGAAAAACCAATGGAAGTCAATGGTTACAGCTTTCCAACATTCTTCAAAATATCTTCTTTAGTGTTCAACCGAAGAAATAAGCTCGTGAAGGTTTGAAACAAGTGAAGGGAGAGTAAAGAAACGTACATTCTGAGTGAACTAACCCTTTAGGGTGCTGTGTATGTCTTGTAATCATAGGTGAACCACTTTAAGTGCTGTTTAGCATGTTTAAACAGTGACTATAGTGTTATTTAGCAACCCAAAGATCTTCTGGAGAACCTTTACATGCTCTCTATAGTACTTCAAGTAGTTTTCCAATAATTCCGAGTGAAAGAAGCACCGAGTTCTCAGTGAGATCCTGAGGGAACGCTCACAGCACACATCAGATGATGAACACCGGCCCGTCAGTGTCAGTGGAGTGTGTCATGTCGCCATCTAGAGGATCATATGGGTAATGCAGACTGAACTCAACACTGTACACGAGCACGCTCAAACACCTCCAGAGTGTATGGGTTGTTTGTGAGTATAAATGCTGGGTCAGTGACACATTCACGTATAAAAAATCCACATTTCCAAACATTCCTATTGATTGTAATAATGCTGTGTGTGTGTGTGTGTGTGTGTGTGTCCAGTGCTTCCCTCACCATCAGACTGAATCCAGATAACACACTTGCGAAAGAGCTGACGGCTGAACTAGCAGCTGAATGAGCTCGGATGTTGAGGTGGTTCAGTGTGAAGGCATCTACCCCAGCTCCTGAACCGCTTCCAGATGAGCTGTGACCAGATGAACGCATCAGTGACCCAATATAACGCTGGTAACTGCATGAAAACACCATTATAAACACTGTACAGGTGTGTGTGTGTGTATTACAGGATTTAAACTAACACACACACATATATAACACACACGACTGAACCTATAGTTGAGGACAAACTAAAGTTACATTAATATAGGCTGTGTTTTCTGCCAAGCTGCTACCCTGTATTCTGATTATTATTATTATTATGACTAGAGTTGGGTCAGTGTGCAGCATCTCACACACACACACACACACACAGAGAGATGATTCACAGTAATACCACAGGCCTGTTTTCTGGAGAAACCCAAATGTCTCCTCAGCATCAGCGTTTTCATGCTTCAGTGGAGTAAAATGAAAGTACACACAGTAGAAACAGCACTGCTGAACACTCCTGTCCAAACATCACACAGTTCTTCTAGTCACATTAGTCATGTCAGAACAATGAGGAAGCTAAAGAAGTCATTTACACGCTATTTTACACGATTACTCCCCATGGTCAGATTATTCTGCTGTTTTAATCAAACTCTTCATGTGTCTCCTTCTATCTGAACACAACACTGTAAGCCTAGTTCACACTGCATGAGTTTAACCCTCAGCAGATCACGACGCTGTCACGACCCACCAGTTGAGAAACACTGATTTAAAGCAATGTGTTCTAGTTGTTTTTAAATAATACTGAATTAATTAGGAATATACCCATGGCAAATCTAATACATACGGGTTTGGTGGATATATTTGGCCCACAACACTCAATCAAGTTTGCTTTTTGTCCCTTTATAAGAAAAGGGTTTGGGCACCCCTGCTCTAGTATACCTACTGAGAGCTCGATCAGCCGCTTCAGGTGTGTTTGAGCAGGGTTGGAGCTGAACTCTCCACCCCTGATGATGGAAGTGAAAATGACAGCAAGGCCCAGACCTTTACCTGTGTTCTAGTATCTTAACTACATCTATATATGCTGTATTACCACACAGATCATATATTAGTGGTGTAAGGGTGTCATAAAGTATGATAACAGACAATCAAAGCTTTATTTTAATATCTCAGAAGAAGCTTTGAATGTAAATATGACGTCTTATATGAGAACACTCAGATGGTAATGCTAAAATCTAGTTCGTCTGTTAAAAGAGCCACGAAACCCCCCAGTCTCAGCGTGGTGTTTTCACCTACAGTCTGGAAAAGCTCAGGAAAGTGGGCGTGTCCAGCTCTGTTTAGGTGGGCGTGTCGGGGGAGGGAAAGAGGGAAGGTTTTGCATAAAAATGGGAGTTTCCATTTGTGCACACGCTCATTTTCACACAGACTGTGTTTACATGGACATCAGTAATGGAATTATTTGCCAAATTATTAATTTGTGGACTTTAACGGCACTTTCTCTTTATTTTGGGATTGGCGTGATGGGCGGGGCTTCTGTCTATGGTTTGGTGACTGTAGCTTTATTGCTAAATGGCTAACAGGGGTTTATAGAGAGAATAACTGTGTTTATGTGCTTTATGAAGGCTGATAAACAGCGTGGATTCGTTTGGAGCTGTATCTGAGTCCACTAGATTATTTCAGAGGTGCAGCAGCTCTGTGAGCTCATAAACTCCTCCAGAAACTGAACCTGGATGATGGAAGCGTTCAGCGGTGCTTCTGACTGAGCCGAGCCCAGTTTGACCAACTGTTGTCGGCTGGAGGATTTTCCCCCGAGACACCAACAACAGGCGCTACGTCATAATCACACCCCCACAAGAGCAAGCTCCTGATTGGTTAACGCGGCGCGAACGTCCGCTGAAGCTCATTTTTATTTCATTTTCAAACTGAAGCGATTCGCGCGACTTGCGGCGTTAAGCGGGTCAAATGCCCGGCGCCATTCGTGTGTATCACACCGCAGGATGCCTATTCGCGCCTTTGCATTGACTTAACATGTAAATCACTCGCGCTTGATGCGTCTTCCGCAACTGCTGTAAGGTACAATCTTCGAAGCGATTATGAATATTAATGAAGCTGCGCCGCGTACACAATAGAGCGCTCCGGTTGGTTTGAACCAAGTCTTTCTCATGAATTAATGCCGAACACTCAGAAACGTCAGAATGTTCTTGCTGGGACAGACGTCCACTACCCACGCTGGAATATACGCAAGGATCTCATCGGTGTGACGCAGCTTCAAATATTCATTTCAAACCGGAAGAACGAATTTACTCGAAATAACACAAAAACAACCAATTTTCACTTTTTAGTCAATTATATGTGTCCTAATAGTGTTTAAAGCAGCGCGGGACACAGATATGACTGTCAACAGCTCAATAAATGTGTTTTGGTGTTTCATGGCCCTTTAATATAGTGTACTCTGGTGTCCGTGTAAACACACACAGTGAACCGAGTGCATCAATGCCCATTCTGGCCATCACTTCTTATTCATGCTGATACGCTCTCGACACTACATCTGACCGCACGCCGGGTCGAGTCGGCCGACTGCTCTGGATTATTCAGCATGCTAGATACTGGATTTTGGTCTGCGAGTTGTTGGTGATGCGTCAGCGAGCCTCTTCGATGTGTTGTTCAGTAGTTCACACGTAAAGACTACCAATCACCCCCAGATGTTCCCTGATCACAGCTCATTAACTTCCGAATCGGGCTTAAACTCCTGCAGTGTGAACTGGGCTTTACTGGTGTAGAGGATGCCTCTTGATTTAGGCGTCTGTAGATATCTGGACTAGAAGCAGACACAGACTCTCACGTTATTACACACTAGAAGAAGATCAACACCAAGACAAAGGCCAAGAGAAGGACAGTTCCAGTTATTTGATCTGAGCCTTCTACATTACGCGCACCTTCACTATAGTTAACCGCAGCGCCTGGAGCTCAGTGATCAGACAGTGTTAGTTTAAAGAAAGAACAATAATAAAATCAAACTCTCCTGCTTCATCAGCTCACTGTGTTCAAGACGGATTCGATATATCACAGCACTAGTGGAGGAACACGAGCAGATCAGTGTGCTGAAACACATCCCGGCGGCTATAGTGCAGAGAGCATTTCATTTAGGACTACATTTGATCTGGAGAGTCCATAGTGGAGCGCTGTAGAGGCGTCATTGGGGGCTCATTCTGCACTCAGACGACCCACAAACACACACACACAGTAGAATAGGATAGGAGGGAACAACCTCTGTAGAGGCAGACTTGGTAAATATACCAACACAGGCTTATTGGAAATAGATGGATGGATAGACAGATAGATGGTGAAATGTAAAATATGTTGCTCCAGGTATTTTTTCTTGCAGCTTCAGATGACAAATCCACTAGAGGGCGCTGTCTACATCTTAGCGACTCTGAAATCGTTACTTAGGATTTTTTTAGTTGTATTTTTTAGATGGCAAATCCACTAGAGGGCGCTGTCTACATTTTTGTGAATCTGAAATACGTAATTTAGCATATAGTTTATTGAGCGTTCCCAGTGACAAATCCACTAGAGGGCGCTGTCTGTATTTTAGTAAATTTGAAATGCACGATTTAGGCTATGTTTCACGTTCATTTCAGACGACAAATCCACTAGAGGGCGCTGTCTACATTTTGAGAATGAAATGGGTTGTTTAGTTTGTGTTTAGAATGATCAATCCACTAGAGGGCACTGTCGACCTATTTGAGAATCTGGAATACGCTTCTTAGGATGTGTTTCAGATAAAAAATCCAATAGAGGGCGCTGTTTACATATTTTTGAATCAGAAATACGTTACTTAGGGTCTTTTTGTTGTACATTTCAGATGACAAACCCACTAGAGCAGGGGTTTTCAGGTGGGCCACAAGAGGGCGCTAGGGGGTCCGCGAAAAACTTGGCAAAAACAAAAAGTATTTATGAGATTTGTTTTTCCAATCCTAAAATTATTAATGACCAAATCTATCTATCTATCTATCTATCTATCTATCTATCTATATATATATATATATATATTTAATTTTATGATTTAAATAAGGGGCTACTTAATTGTAATGCGTTTATCCCAAAATCCTTTGCGTTCTTTAACGTTTTGCATAGTTGCATGGAGCAATTAACGGCTGTAAGTGCAGGACAGATGATGGAAAGATTTTTAAAGAATCCCGCTCCCGCAAGCAGTTCATGCAAATCTGACTTGGCGAACGCTGAGGAAAAACCAGAAAATATGACAAATCTTACATTGCGTTTGGATTTACCTGCATGTTAAAGCAGGGAGTCGACAGACCCCAGTGTGTTCTTTGTAAAGAGATTCTCTCCAACGAATGCATGAAACCATCCAAGCTCAAGCGCCATCTACAGCAAAAACATCCCAATGAGGCAGAGAAAATCCACTGACTATTTCAAACATCAGGAGTTGTGTTTGGACCGGCAAAGGGGTCCCCCGCAAGGAATCATCATATTTGGGGGTCCCCGAGATTAAAAAGTTTGAAAACCCCTGCACTAGAGGGCGCTGTTGACATTATTGTGAATCTGAAATATGTTACTTAGAATGTGTTTAGTTGTATGTTTCAGATAAGAATTCACTAGAGGGCGCAGATTTTTACATTTTGAGAAATAAATAGATTATTAGAGTGTTTTGTTGCATGTTTCGCATAACAAATACTCTAGAGGTGCTGATTACATATTTGTGAATCAGAAATACGTTACTTAGGGTCTTTTTGTTGTACATTTCAGATGACAGATCCACTAGAGGGCGCTGTCGACATTTTAACAATAAAATGGTTTGTTTAATATCTTTTTTAAATGACAAATCCACTAGAGGGCGCTGTTGGCATATTAGCAAATCTAAAATATGCTTCTTGGAGTGTGTTTTGTCGTGTCTCATATGAGAAATCCACTAGAGGGTGCAGTGTACATTTTAAGAATGCAATATGTTAGAGTGTGTTGTGTGCGTTTCTGATGATAAATCCACTAGAGGGCGCTGTCCACATTTTAGCGAGTCTGAAATACCTTACTTTGGCTACATTCTGTTATAAGTGTCATTTACACATCCTCTTTCATTTATATTTCAACTAGAAGGCGCGCTAGTAGTGTTTTCACAAGCAAACACATGAGAAAGTACACTGCCATCTTGGTTTTACCTTGATTTTTACATTGTTTCATCAGACTCGCCGTACAAACTGAGCAACGAGCAAACTGACCACGCCAGGAATGTTGACGCAAACGTATTCGTTTCAAATCATAGACAGCGTTGAGTTGTTTCATGGTGTTTCTTAAGTGTGGTGATGATAATCCTCCTGTAAATGTCATTAGTGTGAAAAGCAACATGAGGTGTTGTGGTCATACTGCCCCCTAGTGTTCATTTCACCGACACTGCAAATACTGCTGTTCTTACCAAGAGTTTTAGACTTTTAGTAATATCTGAATATTCTTAAATCAAGAAACATTTTTATAGACAAGCACTAAATATAGTGTTGTGTTCAGAAATAATGAGTCAGAATGAAGAGAGTTTCTCCTGAAACAGCAGAGATATCTGATCATGAACGGGGGAACTGAGTAATATTATTTTAATTTGAATACAAGAGTTTTGCTCACCCCATTGTCAGATTATTAGCTTGTTTTCAGGGAAAACGGGAAGAAAAGCATGTGTTTGCGGGGTACCGACTGCAGTTGTTTTGCGTTTGCACTCAGATGTAGACTGAAGCATGTATTTCCAATGAGCCCGTGTTGAAACATACTGCACAGAGCCGGATATTACCTCAGCACACCTCTGAAGCCGGAGGGACATATACCGAGATGAGTTTCAGACAGTGACGGAGCTGAAATGAACAGCAGAAAGTGTGGGAAACTCAGAATCACTACAGCTACTGATGGTGAGGGGACCCGTGTGCGCTGGTGTTTGCCACACATACCAGCATCCCAGTCCTTTATATGAGCTCTGTCGGCTTCTTCATCACCGCACGTCTGCATGCATCTCATCTCTCAGGGTTTTCTGACTCCACTTCTCCATTCACTCTTCCCCGAGTCTCCTTCACCAGAGCTGTCTCCCGGTGTATGTGGGGGGAGCCGACGGAACCTGCGGTCACATCAGAAACACTTACATCACAGACAGCTCTCAGACAGTCACTCGCCCTCCTGTGAGTATCCCCCAGTGATGTTTCTCAGAGTCAGCAGTTTCTCTCAGTATCTCCTCTAATGTTTGTTCTTATTAGTGTTATTTCAGCTAGAATAAAAGCAGTTCTTAATAGTGTTAAAGCCATGTTAAAGTCATTATTATTAGCCCCTTCAGCAATATTAGTGTTGGATTGTCTCCAGAACAAACCACTGTTATACAATGACTGGCCTAATTACCCTAACTTTACCCTCATTACCCTAGTGAAGCCTTTACATGTGACTGTAAGCTGAACACTCGTGTCCTGAAGAACATCTAGTCTGATATGATGTGCCGTCAGCAGGACATCAGTGATTAGAGATGAGTTATTAACACTGTTATGATCAGAGATCTGCTGTTAGACAGAATCAGTCTGTCCTCATCCAGTATAGTGTTAATGTTGTTTTCCTGCAGTTACAGTCATGAATATGAGCACTTTATATAGTAAACACACAGCTCAGTTTCACTTTGAAGGAAGGGATTGGTTCACTAGCGCAGACACACACTGCACAGATCAGCTCATTAACCCAGTCTGAGGGGTTCGTTCATCAGACAGATGATAATCATACGCAGAGTTCACTTCTTTACTTGCTGAACATGATTAACCAATAGAGGACTCAAGCAAATCAGATGCAGCTCTGACTGCCAGTGGTGGAGCGAGTACTGAAGAATCATACTCCAGTAAAAGTACCATTACTGGCCCATAAATGTAGTGCAGTAGAGTAACAGTATCTGTAGTAAACATTACTCAGAGTATGAGTAAACAGTAGAGCTTTCAGAAGTACTCAAGAGCAGTGAGTATTACACTGTAGAGAAGCTGATGCTTTACAGAATGTTACATTTACACATCCCTGCACAAACAACATGTGCTGTATTTAGGGATCTTCCTATTTTCGTTCGTTCCTTCCAACCTTCCTTCAGTTATTTGTTTGTTCCCTCCTTCATTCGTTCACTCGTTCGTTCGTTCATATTTTTGTTCCTTTCTACATTAGGCCTTTTTGTTCATTCATTCATTTGTTCATTCCTTCCATCATAGTTTGTTCAGTCCTTCCCTGAATTCTTCCTTCATTTATTCAGTCCTTCCTTCATTTGTTCTCTCATTCTTTCTTTCATATAATTTGTTCCTTCCTACATTAGGTCCTTTTGTTCATTCATTCGTTTGATCGTTTCTTCCTTCCTTCGTTTGTTCAGTCCTTCCTTGAATTCTTCCTTCATTTGTT
>CAIGQQ010038027.1:188816-202779 GCA_903798035.1 Danio albolineatus | reverse complement strand
GATGCACCTGATAGCCCTCAGTGAGTGTGTTGTGTCAGCTGAGAGTGAGCGATGTGTCCTCCTGACGCACACACCTCTGTCCTCTGAATACACAATAACACATGACAAAGACTCTGAAAGTGTTTATTAGATCACACAAACACACGTGTGTCAGTCCAGCACCCCTCAGCTGACCCAACACCTGATCCTGATCCTCCGTATCCCTCCTGCACAGCTCATACGCCGCTTCAGGTGTGAGTACTGACCAGCAGCTGCAGCAGTGAAGGATACCTCAACTCTTCATCATCATCATCATCATCATCTGCTGTTGTGTTGATATCTGACGTGCACTGGCACTGTTGAACATGCATCTCTCGTTATCAGAGCTCTGCACAGCGGTGAAACAGCACTGATGGAGGGTTACAGGAGTAGCTGAACATTACTACAGGCATGCTGAGTACAGACATGTGAACATGACAATCCCCCTCAGGCTGACAGTAAAGCAAATATCCCAAATACCCCAACACGGAGGAGATCTGTATCTGTGAATGTGAACTGCTGATCAGCTGAAGAGGATAAACACAGGCTGGAGAGGCATCCGCTGTGTAAAACATATGCTGGAATAGTTGGCGGTTCATTCTGCAGTGGCGACCTCTGATGAATAATGGGACTAAGCTGAAGGAGAATAAGTAAGGCACCCAGAGGTTTACGTTCGTGATGAAGTGGTGTGGACGGGCTGATCCCAGTGGGCTGTTCTGGCTCTGTTCGCCTGCTGTTTTACAGATACTACAATCTTGGACATACCACTCGGCTCACATGCTGTTATTTACATACTATGCAGTAGTGAAGTATGTGATTTTGAACACAGCCCGTGTCTGCAGCTGAGGGAGAGTGAAACCAGCTCAGTTTTAGGCCTGAGAATTTGACAACAATGGAAAAGTTCAGTGCATCCCTATAAACACTGTCCAGATGATGGCGCTACTGTCAGCACACACCAACCGCATCCGCATATTAAAGAGCTGATTTAAATTTATGAACTGCATTTGCATATTTATAAAGTGTTTAAAATGTACAAACTGGATTTGCATATTTACAAAGTTTTTAAATGTATGAACTGGATTTACATATTTATGAATTGTAAATTTATGAACTTGATTTGCATATTTATGAATTGTTTTAAATTTATGAACTTGATTTGCATATTTATGAATTGTTTTAAATTTATGAACTGGATTTGCATATTTATGAATTGATGAACTGGATTTGCATATTTACAAACTGTTTTAAAAATTGTGAACTGGATTTGCATATTTATGAAGTGTTTAAAATCCACAAAATGGATTTGCGTATTTATGAAGTGTTTAAAATGTACATACTGGATTTGCATATTTATGAATTGTTTTAAATTTACAAGCTGGATTTGCATATTTACAAACTGTTTTAAATTTATGAACTGAATTTGCATATTTACAAATTGTAAAATTGCATATTAACTAATTATTTACAAATTATGAACTGGATTTGCATATTTATGAAGTGTTTAAAATGTACAAGCTAACCTTGTATATTTAAGAATTGTTTTAAATTCACAAATTGGATTTGCATATTTATGAATTATTTAAAATGTTCGAACTGGATTTGCGGATTTATGAATTGTTTTACATTTATGAACTGGATTTGCATATTTATATATATATTTTTAATTTACAAGCTGGATTTGCATTGCTATTTATAAAGTGTTTATAAACTGGACTTGCCTATTTTAGAGTTGTTTTAAATTTACGAACTGGATTTGCATATTTATGAATTATTTAACATTTACGAACGAGATTTGCGGATTTATGAATTGTCTAAAACTTTGGACTTGTATTTGCATATTTATGAATATCATTTGCATATTTATGAATTACTTTGAATTTACAAACGGCATTTGCATATTTATGAATTGCTTTAAATGAACTGGATTAGCATATTTATGAATTCACTAACTGGATTTGGTAGATTAGAATATATATTTGTATAGTTATAATTTGTATATATATTATATTAGAGACTGGCCTACTGTTTGTTCAATGCTATGACTTCTGACATACCCCTCGGCTCATAGTGTGTAGTGATGAAGTATGTGATGTTGAACACAGCCCGTGTCTGCAGTGTGCCGACCAGTGCAGCGCTGCCCCATCATCAGCTCAGTTTCACACATTTCTCTTTCGTCCCAAATTATTTTTGTCTGCTGAAATTTAGTGCATCCCTCAAAGTGATGTGCTTTAGACACAAAGCCCCTCAGCGTATGCAGCGGCTCATATTTCAGCCAGTTCCTAAAGTGCACTGTCCCCCGTGACTTCTTCAGTGCGCCCCTGTTAATGAGCCCTTCAGCGAGTGCCGTCCCTGACTGCAGTAATGCCCTAGGGGTCTAGGGTCTGGACAGAGTGGTGTAGACGGGCGGGTCCCAGTGTGCAGAGGAGCTGTGTGCTGCTGGGATGTTGAGTATGGGCCTGTGCAGGTATGGGTAGGGGTACGGGTAGCTGGAGTAGGGGCTGTAGAAGCTGTGCTCTGGGTATTCACACTGCGCGCTGCTGCTGTGCTCGCTGTAGTGCTGCGGGCTCCGCTGCTCCGTCTTTATGTGCACTCGCTGCAGGTGTGCTCCAGCAGGGGGCGCTCTCCGACCGCAGGCGCCCTGATCTGGGGTCACAGGCAGGTACTGGTCGAACTCCTGCAGGTCAAAGGTCATGTTGCTGATGACGTCTGTGCTGAGCTCGCAGATGTCCACGTTGCTGAAGTCGATGTTCTGTTTGGGGGCCTGAGGATGCTCAGTTTTGGGGGTGGTTGGAGGAGTCGGAGGACCATGAGGATGACCTGAGGATTAGCAATATAAAGATGATGCTGTGTGTTACTGTAGGGCGGCACAGTATACATGAAGCACTGGTGCTACTGCAGGAAAGGCAGAGTACTATACAATCCCTCACTCTTCTAGAGATGTCTATCTGTCTATCCCCCCGTATGTCTACATGCCTCTACCTGTGTGGTCGGTGATGTGGTCCGGTGACCCAGTCAGTCGACCCATTCCCGGCTCTGCTTTATACATGTGCTGCATCAGCTCGGAGCCGGCTTCAGACTCAGCGTGGCCCGGCTTCACACTCTTCCGTCTCCTGGGCTGGTATTTATAATCCGGATGATCTTTCTTGTGCTGAACCCTCAGTCGCTCTGCTTCCTCAACAAACGGCCTCTTCTCACTCTCCGTCAGCAGTCTGTTGAGGGTCCGTACGCCATTATTAACTCACAGTTAGTGAAGCATGACATATTTAGATGCGATGTATTTCAGCATGGATATCACAATGGGTGCATAACATGATGAGCAATGTCTGGATTATAGATGATCAAACACAGTTCAGAACGCGTGAGCTTTGCAGAGTTTACTAATGATCGAATGAAAGACTATCGTTTACATGTGTTTTTAACCCCTTAACAGTCGACCACACCTACACACACATGTTCAACTTTAATGATTGCCAATCTTCAGCACTTTCAGTTCGTACTCAGAAGCTCGGTCTCATTTTAAAGAGGACCGATGTCAGACTGTAGCTGAAGAGAAACGGCTTAATAAAACTAAAGTTATGTGCCTTTATGCTTATAATAATATATACAATATAATAATAAAATAATAACAATCAAATATAAATGTATAGTTTATTATATTACATAAAGTATGTATTTTTTTAAGTATATTAAAGTAAATATAAAGTATATTTTGCAGAACCTGCTTTACTCTGAAACTAACAGAAAATCAAAGCAAAATATATGAACAAATCTGAAGTTGAAATCTTCAATAATGAGCTTTCAGTCAGATTGTTTGTCTGCAGTACCAGTCATGACCACCAGGTTTACTTTGGTGACCACTCAAGCGCGCCCATATTTCTGTCAATGATTTGAGCAATATTATTCATATTTGTTCATACTTTTGACAACATTTGTAAAGTAGACATCAAATTCTAAAGCAGTATGAGCAGTTTGGTGGTCTTTGATGTGAATTTATCCTCTAAAAACCCTACAGATCATCCCGATCAGTCACTCCTGCAGTCTTTCCAATACTCAAGCCGGTGAAACTGTATTCATTCGACTCTTTCACTCAGGGTGTGCAGTTTTGTAGTTTGTCTTCCCTTAATAATAAAAACCTTCCCATTTTTTGTGTTTACTTGTGCTATCTTCGACTAATATTTACATTTGTTTGATGATCTGAATCAGTAAATTGTGACAAACATGCAAATAAACAAATAAATAAGCCATAAGGAGGTGTATATATATATATATAACAGCCGTCACTGTTTTTGCAACATTTTAAAATATATATGTTGAGTTCATGACATATTTCATTAATGTAAAATCCTAATAGGAACGTGTGTTCCTCATGCATGTAATTTGCATATATTTCCATGTAGAATGTTTTATATGGGTGTTCAGGGGAGAGTCTACAGATAGGCAAAACATTACAGAATATTCTGAGTTTACATTTTTCTGCAGTTTATATGATAAGACACTGTTAACTCATATTACCAAGCACACACACACACACACACACACACACACACACACACACACACACACTAAAAGTATTGTCAAAATAATTTTGAAGACAGAGCTCCTAAAGGGACAGTACACCCCAGAATAAAATTTCTTGAACAGAATAAAACTTTTCAAATACCATGATTTCTTATGGCCACAAACACTACAGGTTCATCATTGTGCATGTGATGTCTGTAACCTAAAAGCCACATATTTGTAAATAATTTAATTTGTAAATAAATATACATTTTTTTTCTTATCGCTGCAGTTAAAAGAGAATATGCACATATATTTTTTGTATCGTTTACTTTATTTTCCACTTACCTAATTGTCTTTCTGTCCCCTTGTGTCGATATTAAATCAGATTTATTAATAAAGCTCAATAAAACACCACTGTGCTGTACAAAAGACCTGCTAATAACATAAAATAGATATAAATGACTACAGTGAATTTAAAAACAGACCAAGGGTTAGGGCTTTCTGAAAAGGGTGAAGATTGTACCCCGGCAACAGTGTGGTCGTGTGGACGATAAAACCAGCATTTTATCCCCATGGCGTCAGTGTGTGCTGTTTTCTCTTTTCTGATTGGCCGACACTGCTGGGTTCACACCAAACATGGAAGACGTGATTGAGGATAATTCTGTGCGCAGCAAATGCGTTGAGTATTCCACATCGTTCGCACTGCGGGACGGTAATCCGCCTCTGTTCTCATGCTTGCATTGACTCGTGTGCAGTGTACTGCCCAAATACTTAATTCTGCGTCTGGTGCAAACCCAGCATAAAGGCTTTTATCGCCCCCTGTTGGTTCGGCGAGCCCACATGCATCACAGTGCAATATGTTATGGAAAGCTCTGTTTATGTAAAATACCTTTGTAGCTGGATGTTAATGAGACTTGTTTATATTATTTATTAAACTACCCCTAAATTGTATTTAATAAACATCTACCTCCACCCCAACCCTAAACCCACCCTCACAGTACTGTAAAAACAGCAATTATAACGAGAATTATTTATTAAATTACCTATTAAATTGCATTTTATTAACGTCTACCTCAACCCAACCCTACAAAGCTACTCCGCATAGTAACATAAAAATATCAATTATTGTTATCAATTACTGTAATGTGAATCAATTATTGGGATGTGAAACAAGTGTTTTTCCAAATATAATTCGTTATTTATTCATCTTTAACACCAAATGAATATAGCTAGACTGGTAAGGAATGGCAAACATTTATAATAGTTTAATGACTGAGGTGTTGCTTGTATATGAAACAATCAAATTATTTTGCTATAACGTAGTTTTAAAACTGTAGTAATGAAAAACATCAATTATCGTTGTACAGTGTCACAACAAATATGCTATATTGACGTATCCACAGCTGTATCCCTTCAAGACTTTGCTGCACCTTTTATGCTCCCTTAACGGATATTACATTCAAATTACAATCAAATTATACAGCTGTACTTAGCTAAATACATAAAAATTATTAGTTCTTCTGATGTTTCACATTTAGTTGACGTACAAACAGGATGGTCTCATGTCAAGTCAACCAAACTCATCAGTGCTCTAGTGTACACTACCTAGTGATGAACAAGCTCGGGAGCTGATTGAGACGCAGCCTATATCTCTCATCTCCAAAGTTTCCCTTCTAGCTTTTAACGCACTTTTTATGCACGCATTACATTTAAATTACAATCAAATTATTAAGCTGTAATGCACTTTTAAAACCCTAATAATGTACAAATATGAATTGTTGTACAGTCTGTCACACAAATTGTGCTATATTGACGTGATTATCCGCAGCTGTATCCCTTCTAGACTTTACCGCACTTTTTAAGCACTCATAACGGCTGTTCTGAAGCGCGAAATATGAATCACGTGACCCCAAATCATCAACCGTTAAAAAAATCCGTTATTCAGTTATTTTTAAATTAACGAACATACCTACTGTAGGCAGTTACACTGTAAAAAAATGCAGAGTTCCACACAATTTCTTCATGCTTACTTAACACAAATCGATTAAGTTAACTCAATTGTTTTTATAAATTTAGGTTGAACATAAAACAATTAAGTTATCCCCAAAAAATCTCTAGAGTTGTGTTGATTCAGCTTATTATAAAAAGATTGTTTAAACAAGCAGCAAAGATATCTTTTTTGAGTGTAGGACAAATCTAGCAAACACTTCCAGCTGAAGCGTTGCCGGTAAATGAATCTTAATAATTACAATAATATATTAATAACAATCATATTAACTTAGCTGTAATATACTCTTAATAACTTACAAGAATACATGAATATTAGTTCCGCTGCTGTTTATAAACTACAGTTTTCATGTCGTACAACGAGGACTTCTCATGTCAAATCAACCAAACTGTCCCCTAACTAGTGTGCACTATATAGTGCTGAACTGATTGAGCCCATGTGATGATAAGTAAGTAAATAAAGCAGTGTATTTCTGACCTCCAGAGTTTGCCGAGTGTCTTGCTGAGCTCCGCGTTGTGCAGGTGCGGGTACTGGTCCGCCAGTTTCCTCCGCGCGGCTTGAGCCCAAACCATAAACGCGTTCATGGGTCTCTTGACGTGCGGTTTGCTCTTCCCGGAGCCGCTCACCCGCACCGGCATGGGCACCAGAGACCAGTCGTAGCCCTTCAGCACCTGCGACACCGCGTCCCGGATACACACCGGAAATCTGCCGTCCTCATCCTCCACTTGTTGACCCATCCGGGGCGCGGCGGGTCCGGCGGGAGAGCAGTACGGGTCAGAGTCGCACTCCTCCGGACACTCGGAGCTGCAGGACCCGGTCGGGCTGCTGCACTTTTCCCGCTCCTCGCTCATAGTCGCCTATACTTACAAAAGCAGCTAGTAATTAAGCTAGTAATTAATATCCAGTCAGATATAAGTTTCTGAAGAGTTTTAGATATCATTACCGCCCATCACCACACTCATCACCGTTATCATATCCTGACAGAGCTGTGCGCGCCTTTTTATGGGATCTGTGTGAGCGTCACTCCTCCTGCGCCCTCTGATTGGTGGACTCAGGCCATCAGCTGCTGCGATTGGTGAAGCATGTTTCGCAATCAGGTAATTTGATGCTTAGCACTTAGCCACGTTGTTTAACTAACATTGTTAATATTTATATCATTGTATTATTATTATTATTATCATTATTTCAATTGATTAATTTATTGAATTATAGGCTAAATATAACGTGCGTCACTTTAAAAAATTACAATTTCACTCAAAATTTCACTTAGTCACTTTGTTTAATGTCAACAGTAATATCAATATTAATTTTATTGACATTGATATTAAGATTAATATTAATATTAATGGATGTTTGTTTATTCATTTGCACACAGTGAACATTGTTTAGGCTAAATGACATGTGTCACACTACAATAATATAATTTTATTTGAATGCCACACGTTTCATTTAGCGTAAACAATGAAAACAGCAATTAGAAATAGATGTAAATTATTAATGCCAGTCAGTAATTCTACAAGTTTTGACTCTCATGCAGTTACAGTAGTGTAGACTTTACAATAAAATGCATAACTATCTTAATAAATGCTTCGTTAATGATTAATAATGTTATTAAAGAGTCCACAAACATTAATAAACGTGCGAGATTACACTGCAAAACACAAAGACAAACATGTTAATGGACTCCTTAGTAATATTTGTCTTCATTAAAGCATTTATTAAGAGAATTATTGTCATTTGTACACTATTTATACGGTGTTATCCACCGCGGCGCTGTATATGGTGAGGAATATTCCTGCCGTCTAAGCCCAGACTCAGAGCAGGCACGCAGTAATGCTTGTGGTGAATCTGGCATAGACTCTGACAGAAGGATCTCATTTCTCGGGGAAGACCGCTGCTTTGTGCCTCCTTCGTCTGTATGTCTTTGTTCCGGCCCGTTCCTCTCAGACACTTTGAGTCAAACCCATTTTCAGTCAACATATGGAAGTGTTTACCTCACAGTCCGCCATGTTTATTCTAATATTTTACTTCATCTGCACCTCGGAGGTAAGCACCCTAGCGCAGTTTCTGAGGTGCCGTCATGTGGCTTGCTATTGGCTAATCTTCAACGCTTCTGATATTGAACATTTATTTTGAATCATTTTTAATGAGTTGACATTTTTAGCTTATAGCTAGGAGAATTAGCATGTCTTGTATGACTTAGCATGCTGTAAACATCATTCTAGTATATATTAGCATGTTGTTACCATCATTCTAGTATATATTAGCATGTTTTTAAGATGATTATGAATGAATATGAATTAACTATGATTATTGAGGATGGATTAACACATTAGCATGTTTATAGTATGAATTAGCATGTTCATAGCGTGTTATGGATTAACATGTTAGTAGGATTCTAGTATGAATTAGCATGTTTTTGAGGATATTATGAATTATATGTTGTTACCATATTTCTAGAATTAAATAAGCATGCTGCTAGCATGTTTGTAGTATGAATTAGCATATTGTTTCCAGTATGAATTGCCATATTGCTAGCACATTTTCAGTACGAATGTTTGTCTTTAGCACAATTCTAGTATGAATAACCATGTTGTTTGTTTCTAGTATAAATTAGCATGTGTCTAGCTAGCATGTTTTAGTATGAAT
Source organism: Danio albolineatus (assembly GCA_903798035.1). Lineage (NCBI taxonomy): Eukaryota > Metazoa > Chordata > Actinopteri > Cypriniformes > Danionidae > Danio > Danio albolineatus. The sequence goes on along the minus strand of CAIGQQ010038027.1, from coordinate 193,604 downwards.
TAGCATATTGATAGCATTTCTCTGGTAAGAATTAGCATGTTGTTACCATTAGTATCTTGCTACCATGGTTCTAGTATTAACATGTTAGCATGTTTCTAGTATGAATTAGCACGTTCATAACATGTTTCTGGTATGGATTAGCATGTTGTTAGCAGGATTATAGAATGGATTAGCATGTTAGTATGTATATTAAGAATTAGTATGTTGTTGTTGTATTTGTAGTATTTATTAGCATGTTTCTAGCATGTTTCTAGTATAAGTTACCATGTTGCTAGCAGTATGAATTAGCAGGTTGTTAAAGAGTATCTACTATGAATTAACATGTTGTCTCTAGTATGAATTACCATGTTGCTAGCATGTTTTTAGTATGAATATACATATTTTAGCATGTCTCTAGTATGAATTACTATGTTAGCATGTTTCTACTGTGAAATAACATTTCTAACATGTTTTTAGTATGAATTAGCATATCGACTGCATTTCTCTGGTATGAATTAGCGTGTTGTTAACCTGTTTCTAGCATGAACTAGCATGTGTTTAGTATGAATTAACATGTTGTTATCACTATTTTAGTGTAAATGAACTTGTTTCTAGTTTTAAATTAGCATTTTAACGTGACTAGCATGCATTAGCATAATGACAATGTGTCTAGTATGAATTATCATGTTGTTAACATGTTTCTAGAGTTAGCATGCTACCATGTTTCTTTATGGATCAGCATGTTGTTAGTATGTGTCTGATATGAATTAGCATGTTGCTAGCATGTTTCTAGTATGACTTAGCATGTTGTTAACATGAATTATCACGTTAGCATGGTTTTAGTATGAATTTGTGTTTGTATGTCTAGTATGGATCAGCATGTTGTTAGCATGTTTCTAGTATGGATTAGCATGTTGTTAGCATGTTTCTTGTATGGATCAGCATGTTATTAGCATGTTTTTAGTATGAATTAGTGTGTTCATGTCTAGTATGGATCAGCATGTCGTTAGCATGTTTCTAGTATGGATCAGCATGTCGTTAGCATGTTTCTAGTATGGATAAGCATGTCGTTAGCATGTTTCTAGTATGGATCAGCATGCTGTTAGTGTGTTTCTAATATGGATAAGCATGTTGTTAGAGTGTTTCTAGTATGTATCAGCATGCTGTTAGCATGTTTCTAGTATGGATCAGCATGTTATTAGCATGTTTTAAAGCAGCTCAGAGTTGATGTTTCCTCTAATGATGAACACTGGAGTGAAGCTCTGCATGTGCTGAAGGACTGACCGCTCTCTCTGCACTCCAGTCAGAAAACCACCACACATTTTCCAGCATGCAATATTTAAATACATGCAAATCTAGAGAGCCGAGATGGAGGGAATGATTTCTGACTATTTACAGTTACGGTCTCTAAAGTAAACCTGAGAGGTGTGGAGCGCTACAGTCAGCCTTCCTTCATTAATGTCCTGCAAATGTGAAGCTTTTCCAACCCTTTATGAGAGACATTCTCCTGTTGAACACTAAAGAAGATATTTTGAAGAATGCTGGAAGACTGTAACCATTGAATTCCATTGGTTTTTCCTACTATGGAAGTCAATGGTTACTGGTTTTCAGCATTCTTCAAAATATCTTCTTTAGTGTTCAACAGAAGGACGACTCTAGAGAGAGTAAAGAGCGAGTGAATGTTCATTTGTGGGTGAACTGACCCTTCTGTCTTTGACCTCTCACTAATACTCATATGAGCGCATTATAATGAACAACTACAGGCTCTGTTTCATCTTGTTAGAGAAATGTTGAGAAGAGCACAGGGGTGACGGAGGATTCAGACTGAAGGAAACAATTACTGTCAACTGGCTTCAAGCCATTATCAGCGCTGTGTGGAGGAGGCTTCAACTACTTCCAGATTTATTAGTCGCTGGTGTTTACTCACGTTATTTCAGTGTGTGTTTGTTCTGAGGAGACTGTGTTTAGCTACAGGTTAGTCAGGTTAAAGGGATAGTTCACTCAGAAATTAACTATTTACTCACTGTTTACTCAAGTAGTTATACACCTTTACAAGTTTTTTTCTTCTGTTAAAAATATTCTGGCCACCATGGTGGTGTAGTGGGTAGCACATTCGCCTCACAGCAGGAAGGTCGCTGGTTCGAGTCTCGGCTGGGTCAGTGTGTGTTTCTGTGTGGAGTTTGCATGTTCTCCCCGTGGTTGCGTGGGTTTCCTCCGGGTGCTCCGGTTTCAGTCCAAACACATGCGCTATAGGGGAATTGGGTAGGCTAAATCGTCCGTAGTGTATGAGTGTGAATGAGTGTGTATGGTTGTTTCCCAGAGATGGGTTGCAGCTGGAAGGGCATCTACTGCGTAAAACAAATGCTGGATAAGTTGGCGGTTCATTCCGCTGTGGCGACCACTGATTAATAAAGAGACTAAGCCGAAAAGAAAAATGAATGAATGAATGAATAAAAATATTTTGAAGAATGCTGAAAACCGGTAACCATTGATTTCAATAGAATGAAAAACAAATGGAAGTCAATGGTTACCGGTTCCCAGCATTCTTCAAAATATCTTCTCTAGTGGAAACTCATGGAGGTTTGAAACAATGATGATGACAGAATTTACAATGTTTTGATGAATTTTTTATATAATAACTGTCGCCCCCACTGTGTGTACTTTTACAGAAAATAATGATGTTTTAAATTATGTTTAACAATCATTTAGTGCGCAGATTTAAGCTCAGTCTCATTTAAAGAAGGCAGATGTCAGATTGTAGCTGAAACAGTTCAAAACGTTCAATAAAACTGATGTTATGTGCCTTCATGTTTATGAAAATAATAAAACAATACAGTCATTCATTCATTTTCTTTTCGGCTTAGTCCCTTTATTAATCAGGGGTCGCCACAGTGGAATGAACCGCCAACTTATCCAGCATTTGTTTTACGCAGCGGATGCCCTTCCAGCCACAACCCATCTCTGGAAAACACCTACACATTCATTCACACTCATACACTAGGGCCAGTGTAGTTGATCAGTTCCCCTATAGCGCATGTGTTTGGACTGAAACCGGAGCACCCGGAGGAAACCCACACCAACACGGGGAGAACATGCAGACTCCACACAGAAACACACACTGACCCAGCCGAGACTCGAACCAGAGACCTTCCTACTGTGAAGCTAACGTGCCACTGTGGCACCTAAAACAATACATGCAGATTTTATTATATTACATAAATTATGTATTTTATTAAAGCTAAACATGTGAACAATTTATATTCCCAGCTTGAAGATATCTCCAGAAATGAGCTTTCAGTGAGATTCAGTGGCTGCAGTACCAGACATGACCACCATTCAGTTACACTGATGACCATATACGGGCGTTTCCTATGTTTTGAATTATACAAACCATATTATTTCATACTTTTGACAATATTTGTACAGTAGACATCAGATTCTAAATTAATTTGAGCAGTTTGGTGGTATTTGATTTAAATTTAGCCTGTAAAACTGTCTAAAAACATTTACATGTGGATTGCTGTAGCAAAGTAATGCTTCACAACACTGATGAGTAAATATCTGTTCCTCAGTAATGTCTATCAAAAAATCAGACACCAGATATAGAAACTAGACATGTTACGCTTTCAAATGATATATAGTTTGTCATGATTGCTTTATGTCTAGACTGCAATATTACAGTTTATATGTGTAACCGTAAGTGCTCCCACAGGCTGTAGACGTGTGTCGTCCCTGTGTTCAGAAGTCTCAGAGCTCTCCAAAGCACAGTTGGTGATGATTATAGGATGTAACTGCACTATAGTGAAGTAACCGTAAGCGGAGTGTCAGAATTCAAGTGTCAGATGAAGGAGAAAGCCTATAAATGCAGTTCACGATAGTGTTTTCTTGTATAAATGAAGGAGTTCAGTGCGTCCTGCGTGTGATTCTGCGGTGCAGACGTGTATGATCACAGCTCCATATGGTCTGGATAACTCTGCGGCGTCCTCCGTCGTCCCACTTCTCTCTGTCTGTTTGATCCCGGATCCTCATAAATCAGCCTCTTCGTTTTCTTGTGTTGAATTAGATCTGTATGGGACGCTTGTTTCCGAGCACTGCAGTCCACCCCGGTGCTGGTTACGGGAAACGGGACGACTCCACACAAACACCCATTCACTGGGGACCCGCTGCTTACACACATCGGCTTCTTCCAGTGTGATCCCAGCATTCCCATTTACAGCCTTATCTGTGCTCGCGGTGGCTCAGTGGTTTGTAGAAGGTCTCTGGTTCGAGTCTCGGCTGGGTCAGTGTGTGTTTCTGTGTGGAGTCTGCATGTTCTCCCCGTGTTGGTGTGGGTTTCCTCCGGGTGCTCCGGTTTCAGTCCAAACACATGCGCTATAGGGGAACTGGTGAACTGTAGTGTATAAGTGTGTGTGTGAATGAGTATGTATGGGTGTTTCCCAGTACTGGATTGAGGCTGGAAGGGCATCCGCTGTGTAAAACAGATGCTGGGATAGTTGTCGGTTCATTCCGCTGTGAAAACCCCTGAAGAATAAGAGACTCAGCTGAAGGAAAATGAATGCATGTGTGTATGTGTGTGTGTGTGTGTGTGTGTATGGTGGTATTTGTATGCATGTGTGTGTATATGTATGCTAGTGTGTGTATATATCTGTGTATCTGTGTGTGTATGCGAGTGTGTATATGTGTATCAGTGTGTATGTGTTCATATGTGTGTGTATATGTATGTGTGTATATGTGTGTATGTATATGAATGCATGTGTGTGTGTGTATCAGATATATATATATATATATATATATATATATATATATATA